>CM024760.1:108153379-108365755 GCA_014218235.1 Colocasia esculenta | reverse complement strand
TTATTCGGAGCGGATACGGATTATCCGATTAAATATCGGAGCGGACACGGAAAACCCATATCCGCTCCATTTACAGCCCTACCCCCTGGGGCCTCCCCCCCCCCCCCCCCCAACAAACATCCTCCTCCCCTCCCCACCAAGCACCCCCCCTAACACACCACTGCACCCTCCCCATGCCCCCTACCTTATGCCCCCCCACAGCCCACGGTCTTAAAAAAAACGATTTCTATCTAAAAATTAACGACGTCTCTCTCTCCCCTCCGGCGACACCCGCCCATCTGCCCCCGCCCCCCCCCCGCCCCCCCCCCCCCCTCCGACATCACCCTCCCCCTCAGTCCTCCCTCCCTCCCTCTGTACCTCCCTCCCCCCTTTCGGCGCCCCCCCACCTGGCCTCTCTCTCTCTCGCCTCTCTTTCCCCCCTCGGCGACCCCCCCATCTGCCCCCGCCCCCCTCCGACGGCACCCCTCCCCCCTTTCGGGCCCCCCCCACCTGGCCTCTCTCTCTCTCTTTCCCCCCTTCCGACGCCCCCCCCCCCACTCGGCCTCTCTCTCTCTCTGTCTCTTTCCCCCCTCCGGCGGCCCCCCCATCTGCCCTCGCCCCCCCCCTCCGACGGCACCCCTCCCCCCTTCCGGCAGCCCCCCCACCTGGCCTCTCTCTCTCTCTCTTTCCCCCCTTCCGGCGGCCCCCCCCCACTTGGCCTCTCTCTCTCTCTTTCTCTTTCCCCCCTCCGATGACACCCCTCCCATCTGCCCCCGTCCCCACTCTGACGGCACCACTCCCGTCTGTCCTCCCTCTGTACCTCCTCCCCTCCCCCCTTCCGGCGCCCCCCCACCTGGCCTCTCTCTCTCTCTCTCTCTCTCTCCTCTCTCTCTCTCTCTCTCTCTCCTGCGACACCCCCCATCGCCCCAGCCCCCCCCCCTCCGAAGGCACCCCTCCCCCTCAGTTGGTTTCATATTTTCGAACCGGATAATATCGGATCCGATCATATTCGACTAAGATATCCGCTCTGTATCCGAATTTTATTCGGAGCGGATACGGATTATCCGATTAAATCGGAGCGGACACGAAAAACCCATATCTGCTCATTTACAGCCCTACCCCCTGGGGCCCCCCCCCCCCCCCCCCAACACCTCCTCCTCCCCTCCCCCACCCAGCACCCCCCCTAACACCACTGCACCCTGCCCATGCCCCCTACCTTATGCACCCCCCCCCCAGCCCACCGGTCTTTAAACAAATAAAAAAAAACTTCTTACCAAACAGATAAGATCACTTTTTTATAATTTTAAAATTTTATTAGAAAGCAAAGACGTCGTTAATTTTTAGATAGAAATCGTTTTTTAAAAAAAACTACTTCCAAACACCCTATTATTCTTTGAAGGGGTTTGTTTACTTGAATATGGGCTGGAGTCAATGAAATCTGTTAGCAGACTTTTTCCAATTTCCTTTTGTTTTGCATTTTGAAACCAAATCCCATATCTTGCAACAAACACTTTTGAACCTAGAATTGCATCCAGATTCTGTTTACTTTTGACAAAGCCAGACAAATCTTTTGACTTATCTTTTATTTGTTTTTCAGCTTGTTCCAATCTTTCTTTTAGATTAGCATGCTCACTTTTAAGAACTTCAAGAGAGTTCATTAGATCATCTCTTTCCTTTTGAACTTCTTGAAATTTAAGTTTCATGCTATCCAATTCATCACTGTGTGTTTGTTCATCAATCTTTCATTTCAATTACCTTATTCAAAGATTCAATTCTTCTTTGTTGTTGATTCATGAACAAGGGAATTGACTTTATTTTTGAGTGCTTATTTTCGGACTTGAATTCACAGACTTTTCAAATAGAACAGTATAAGCTTCTTCCCATTCAGTAATGGAATATTGTTTCAAAGGAAGAGCTTACCTCGTTGGAGTCATCACTCCTTGCCATGAGACACTGAATCTCATCATCTCCTGAGGTAGCTTGACTGTCTCGTTTCATCTTCATCACTCCAAGTGGCCACCATTTCCTTGGCCTTCTGAAGGTGAACTTGTCCTCTTCAGCTTATTTTTGAGCTCGGGCACTCTCCTCTCATGTGCCCTTGTTTCTTGCACTCATAGCAGACAATCTCAGACTTTTTGTTAGTATCGAATTTATTAGCAAAGTCTTTTCTTTTGGAAAGGTTTAGAGTTGCATGTACCTCTCTTGTATTTCAGGAATTTTTTGAATTGTCTAGGGAGCATTAGTCATTTCATCATTCTCACTCTCACTAGACGATTCAGTCACATCACTTTCCTAAATTGTCTCCTTTTTAGAAGCTGAAGAACTCTTCTGGAAGCCCTTCAAGGCAAGGACTTCCTAGGATTTCTTCAGTTTCTTTCTTTGACATTCAGTTCATAAGTCATTAGAGAACCAATCAATTCATCCACTTTCATTTTTGAGAGGTCTTTGGAATCCTCAATGACCGTTGGCTTTGGGTTCCAAGAGGATGGAAGAGACCGAAGTATCTTCTCACCATGTCACTCTCTGAGTATTCCTTTTTAAGACCTTTCAATCCATTTATATTATCATGAATCTAGCAAACATGTCAGAGATGGGTTCATTATTATTCATTTTGAACATTTCATATTTGAGACCAACATGCTTACCTTGATCTCTTACCTCAGACATACCTTCATAGATTAGCTCAAGCTTATCCCAAATTCCTTTGCTGAGGTGCATTGTGGAGACTCTCGACTATTCCTTCGGATGGACCGCGCACTGCATCATATTGAGGGCACTCCAGTTGAGTGTCCCTTGGTGATCTGGTCCTTAGTCAGCCAGGTATCCTCGTCCTGAGGCAATTCGTATGCTCCTTTCTGACTATTTTCCACAGTTCAAAATTCTGTGCTCGTAGAAACACCTGCATTCGATTTTTCCAATACGGATAGTCAGTGCCATCAAAGAAGGGTGGCCTGGTCACGGTGTCCCTCGGCCATATACCCTTGTTAGATTCCGTTTGACCATGAATCTCTTGATCGTAAGATCAAACAGATAAAGCAGTAAATCAGAGAAACTCGGCTCTGATACCAATGAAGTGTTGCGGATTTCCCTATATGGTAATCTAGAAGGGGGGGGGGTGAAAAGATTACTGTCTATTAAAAATGTCTATCACCTTCTTTTGCTTAAAACACAGATTATCAAAACAAATGTAAACTTTAAACTATGTGGTGTGTGTGTGTGACTTGAGGATAGATAGATAGCAGACTATCAAACGTGTGTAGAAATGCCATGCCTACCAAACATCTATCGTAAATTTGTGCAAACCACAAGACACGATGATTTACGTGGTTCGGAGTAACAATGTGTATCTACATCCACGGGCCACACACGGAGTACACAACTTGTGTATCCTACATCCACGGGCCACACCACACGCAGAGCAATCTGCTTATGAGCTAGTTGACAAACTACAACTCACACACACGTGTTATCTGATGTGAAACCACGATCAGAACAACACCCACACACGTGTATCAAGCACAAGGGCTGCCTGAAACAGAACACACACACACGGATATGGAGAAATAGAAACAGAGAAGAGTTTAAGAGTTGAAGAACAAATCCAGTTGTAAACTCTTCTGTGAACGTCTGACTGGGCTTCAAGTTTCGTCTTGAAGATCACAAGTTGATGGAGACCACTTGAGTCCACGACGTTCAGAATTCACCTCCACTGGAGAGACTACTATTCTTGGTTCTGGGCGGGGGTTGAAGCAAGGCAGTAGAGCAAGACTTCATGTGAGAACTCTTTAGGTTTTTGCTTGGAGGCTGCTTGTGTTCGTGATTTGCTTGAAAGGATGTTTATATAGTGGGGTTTTACAATATGGAGAGTCGTGGTAGAAAGAAACACCAACTTGGGCAATGTTAGATCTTTCCGTATCTGAAGATCATTTCGTCTGTCGACAGGTTGGCTGCATCTGTCGACAGATTGCAACAGGTTTGCAACATACAGAGATCTAGGATTTCAGGTCTGTGAGATCTGTAGATAGTTGACTTGCATCTGTCGACAGATATCTACAGTCCAGATATCTAGAACTTCTGTCAGTGACATCTGTCGACAGGCGATGGGCATCTATTGACAGGAGGCCTTGTTCTGAACTTGTGTTTTCTATCTGTTCATATCTGTCGAAGGCCTTTGGGGATCTGTCGACAGGTGACAGATTTCAGTGTATTCTGATCTTTTCTTCTTGGTTGTGTATCATTGTGTATTCACTCAAACCTACATTGACAAACATGTAAAGTGATATGTTATGAATACATAAAAGATCAAATATTGCAACAAGTGATTTTCTCAAGATGTCATGTATTAAACTCAATTCAGGTTGTTCATCATCAAAAACATGTTGTCAAAACTATTAGAATGAAAACCCAACACAAGTTAATCTGGATTTCAGAATAGTGGTTTTAATCTCTGCGTTGTGACTTTTGTGGATTTCTGGATGTTTGCACATGCTATAAAATTTATGGATGTTCAGTCATGATATTAGGTTAAAACATGATTCTTGTTAATTCCTAAAATAATTGCGAGTTAGAAAATTTCTATTAATGGTAAATAGGCAGTTTGATGGTTCTAAATTCAAAATTAAATGGTCATGATGTATGAATTGCTGCTATAGAATTTACCTGAAACTAGGGGTACTGTTTCATGTTTAAAGACTGTTAGACCCGACTGTTCACGTTAATCATGTCTAAGGAATTATTTCATTAAATTGCATGAGATCCCTGTTAATGTTATTAAATACATACTATCTGAAAATCTGAAAATTTAACCATATGATATGTCCATGTGTAAAGTTTATGGTTAAAATTGGGACTATTTGATATCTGTAAGTGCTATTCGCAATAGTAAGGGTATTGAAAGCCACATTATGCATGATTATTCAAGAAAGAAACAGTATTTTCCAGTGATTAGTATCATGTTAGGCACTGTTATGCATGTTTTAATACTATTAGACAGTCATGATGGGTTCTGTAACCTAAAATATATGTGTTTAAATTGTATGCATGTGAATAGACCAATAAGTGTATGTAAAGTGATGTTAATCATGTGATTAATTGGGATAATGTGTTAAGTGAAATGTGTGCCGAAATTGACACTACTACCATAGAAGGCTATGGAGCCGTACTATTGAAAAGTCCTTATGGGAAGTCTCAATGTGTATGTGATATCCTGTGGGCATCAGGATGTAATCCTGGAGGTGCCACTGGTTATGGTGGAGAGGGCTTCTCCAAGTTCTGCGCAGTTACCAAGATTCGCCAGTGTAATGCATAGGTGACGGGTATGTGTTATGTGATATGTGTGTCCTACTTTATGCTGGTTCGGACCGTGTCACGGCAAATAATGTGTAAAATGTGAAATATATGTCAAGGTGCAAAGTGTTCATGTGAAAGTGATGTGTTAATGTGTTACTGTAACATCGCGCATTTTTCGGATCCTCGTAGATTGTGTGTTTAACGTTTGTGGTGGCCAATGTGAGGCCAATGTGGCTTGTGTGCCGGGTGTGTGTGTGTGTTTCTGGGGCTTACTGGGCGACGTTTTGGGCCTGCAGCATCCTTATCTCTCAGCCTGTCATCGCGACATGAAGGTCTATCGCTATTAACGCGACAGAGGTGGCCGTCGCGTTCATGTGGCCGCCTTGGTGCATTGAGCGTCTGCATGTGCGCCACATGTTTCGCTCGCAGGTAGGGCGTTGGAAGGCGACGCTCAGATCCGTCGCGACTGGTCGCGATGCCACGATCCGTCGTGTTCCGACCAGCTGTAGGTTTTAAGTAACCCCAGCAAAGCAGAATGCACAAGGGTTCTGCTCGGCCAGGGGGGGAGGTGGCGATTTCTACGGGTTTTGGCATTCGGCATGTCCTCGGTGCGGGAGTCCGGGAGAAGCAGGGAAACGCCGGGAGATCGCTTCATAACGTGTCTTCGCGAAGGTAGGTTAACTCTTCCAGTTTCAGGGTGTAATCACATGGATAAGGGTTCTAATCAGTTTAATGTGGTTCTAACAATAAATAGCATGCTTAGGTATCACAAAAGCATGAAAATGAAGAATTAACGGTGGTTTGTATTGTGGAAATGGGCTGTCATGGAGAGAGCTCGGATTAGGGTTCCCGCCTGGTAAGGCGACGGGTCCCTATGTCGCGTTCTGAACGCGACACAGTGATGTGTCACGTTAAGGATCAAAAGGTGACAGGGAAGTAGGTCGCGTTCTGGATATGAAGGCGACATGTCGTGGCGACGCCTTCTGAAGGCGACCCAATGGGCTGTCGTGACTTGGCCCGAGAGGCTCTGTTTGTGCATGGTTTACATATGAGATTATCGATATCATTATCGGTATGCTCAGGTTAGTGAGAAGGGCATGGCATTTGTGGCGCTCTGGGAAGCGCGTGGTTTTCGAGGCAAGCTCACAGGTTACGCGATAGCTAGTAGTTTGCCTGTGGACATAGGGTTCACACGAGGCAGGTGGGGGTGTTCAGTGTTGTGGACCGTCAGTAAATGAGGTTTACGTGAGGTTTCGCGTGGTTTATGCGCATGTGCGCACATGGTTTTTTGTGCGTGTAAGGTAGTAGACGCCTGCCGTGATTACCTCTCCAGTTGGGTGCCCAGGTTCTCTGTGAGCCAGGCTGTTAGCTCGGGGCTTTGTCTCGGTACTTGTATTGTACCATCGAGGTCTGTGTCGTCTGACCTGGACACCCTCACTCCTTTGTCTGAGTTGTACGTCCGGCTGAGGGATAAAGACGCAGTGGGACAGTGACTCTTGAGTTGTTTAGTCACTTGTAGCGCGATGTTAGTTGGGGGTACAGACACCATTGTCGACACTGGTCCCGGCTAGTCCTTTCCACTGCCTCACTCTAGCGAGCCCAGGCCAGGGTCTCTAGAGGTGCCAGGCATGGGCCTGCGACCGTGTGGTCCGCAGGTGGTGGTGTTAGTTCGTCTCCACAGTTGCTTGTCTTTCATGTGGAGCGGCAGCTGGACCTTCGTCCTGTGGCTGCGAGACTGAGAGGTAGACCTGTGTTAGTTTGTCTGAGTCTGTTGCTTGTGTCGCGAACCAGTTAAGTGGATCGAGGTGGCGGTCTCTACGTGGCTCGTACACGTGTTGGAGTTTGTCGTTTATTTATTACAACTATTTACGCAGTCGGCTAGCGGTGAGTTTGTTTATAGCTTTAATATCTGTTTTGTTGTGCTATAATTGCTAGCATAGTTTACTGCTTTGGTACATGTGTTTGGTTTGCTCGGTGTTGGGGGAGTTTCCTACTGAGCCAGAGTGACTATCGAGGCTCACCCCTACTCCCCACAGGCGAGGGCGAGGAAGAGGTTTCTCTACGTCGTCCAGTTCGGAGACGTGACGTAGCGGTGTTGGCAAAGCGCCTCCAGTAGTGTAGCTTTTCTTTCTTCAGTTGTACCTGTTGTCCTTGGGGTATGCCCCAGGCTTGTGTACTTTCCTTTATTTCTTTTGAATTTGGCTATGTAAAACCTGTATATTTTTAAAGGCAATGGTGTGTTCCTTTGTGTTTTCACGGACTAGTGTGTGGCATCCCTTACGAGGCTTCGGCCCTTTCTCGGGAGACAGACTCAGGTCAGACACGTTACTGGTTTAACGGGCTTGGACGAGGCGTTCCGTCACAGTTGGTATCAGAACAAGTCCGTGTGAATATAAAGGAATTAAGAAGTTACATAGCCATATCTTCTTCTAGATACACTGCTTTTAGCTGGCCTTGGTTTTGTAATGACTCGTTGTTTTGCCTATGGATGGCTTGTTGTGTGTGTAGGTAGTTGTAATGGGTTATAGAAGAGACTGGGGTGGTGGAGGAGATGACCCTGAGGAATCGACTCAGCGGATGATAGAATGGATTTGGGAGAGCCTCACCGAAATCCGAATGAGGATGGATCAATAGGTACCAGTACCACCAGTGACCGGAGAGGCGGTACCTGTTGCCCCAGTTGCACCACTGCCAGAGGTGGAGGTACCTTTTGTGGCACCAATACCACCATCACCACCCCTGATTGCGGCAGAAGAGCCAGTGGTGCAAGTTGAAAGGTTTTTGAGGTTGCAGCCACCCACATATAGGAGGGCCAAATCCAGATACAGCTGAGCACTGGATTCATGAGATTGAGAGGATCTTTATGACCATGAGGTGTCCGAAAGTGGACAAAGTTGTGTTGGCTACTTTTCAGTTGAGGGGATTTACGCAAGAATGGTGGCGTCTGAAGATGCAGACCACCTTTGCAGGGAGAATAGATGGTGCTATTACCTGGCCTGTATTTCTTGAAGTATTTAATGATACATTCTTTCCTCTTCAAGTGCAGCAGACAAAAAGGGAGCAGTTCAGGACCTTGCAGCAAGGCGGGACTTCGGTTCTGGAATATCATATGCGGTTTATGGCACTGAGCAGGTATGCACCCTATGTTGTCACGGATAATGCTATGATGGTTGAATATTTTATCCATGGTTTGAGGCCAGAATTGCAGAGTACAGTAATACCATTAATGTGTAGAATAGTTGAAGAAGCAGCCCAGAGAGCAGCCACTCTTTAGAGAGCAGTTCGGACTCGTCAGGTGGGCGAGTCAGGTTCGAGTAGTTTCCGACTACCCCAGCAGTCAGTAGGTGTAAGTAAGGGTAAAGCATCAGCAGGACCTTCCTCATCTGGTTTTGGTAAGTGGGTCCAGAAATTAAAGCAGGCATTTAAAGGTAAAGGAAGAGATGGGGAGGTCGTCAGCAAGTTCAGCAGGGTCGTGGAAGGCTAGAGGTGGAGGAATCACAGCAAAGCACTGCCAGCCAGCCTACCCTTCCACCAGGCTATAGGTGTTTTAACTGTAATCAGCTGGGGCATTTGATCCGTAATTGTCCCTATCCGAGGGAATATGGTTATGGTAGAGGTGTTCAGCAGCCGTAGCAGTCTCAGCAGCCACCGGTAGGTCGTGGCAGAGGAGCATTATCGGAGAGAGGCAGGGGCCGGGTTATGCCAATCACCCGTGCCCAGGCGGAGGCTTCGAATATGATAGAAGGTACTATCCCCATTTATGAATATTCAGCAAAAGTTCTATTTGATTCAGGTGCCTCGCATTCATTTATTTCTGAAGAGTTTTTGGATAGTATGACTCATCCTTCAGAAGAAAAATCATGTGAATTAGTAGTGGAGGTTCCCTCTGGTGAGTTTATGCTCACCTCGTGTTATATAGATGAGGCTCCAGTTGTGTTTGAAGAGAACCAAATGCCAGGTCGATTATATGCTTTGCAGCTGACCGATTATGATATCATTTTGGGTATGGACTGGCTTGAGGCCTATGGAGCTATGCTAGATTGCAGAAAGAAAAGGATCTGGTTTTGTCACCCCAATGGTTCTATATTTGAATATCAAGGTATGCCTTTCTGTACCTCTAAATTTATAATTTCTGCAATTGGAGCTAGAAGGTTAATTAATGCGGGGTGTGTGGCTTACTTAGCTTTTGTAAGTTTGATATAAACTAGTAAACCAGTTGAGGCAGTTCCCGTGGTTAGGGAATTTGCAGATGTGTTTCCTGATGAGTTGCCTGGTTTAACCCCACAAAGAGAGGTGGACTTTACTGTTGAGTTGTTGTCGGGTACCATGCCGATTTCTAAAGCACCCTATCGGATGGCACCGACAGAGCTCAAAGAGTTGAAGAAGCAATTGGAAGAATTTCTAGAAAAAGGATTTATTAGGCCGAGTCACTCCCCGTAGGGAGCACCAGTGTTATTTGTAAAAAAGAAGGATGGAAGTTTTCGAATGTGTAATGACTATAGAAAGTTGAATGATGTGACCATTAAGAATAAATACCCATTGCCAAGAATAGATGATTGTTTGACCAGTTGCAGTCAGCTAAAGTGTTTTTCTAAAATTGACTTAAGGTCAGGGTACCATCAATTGAGAATCAGAGAGGAAGATATAGATAAACAGCTTTCAGGACAAGATATGGTCACTATGATTTGTGGTTATGCCGTTTGGGCTGACCAATGCTCCTGCAGCTTTCATGGATTTGATGAATAATTTTTCATCCGTATTTAGACCAATTCATTGTGGTCTTTATAGATGATATTCTGATTTATTCAGCTTCTGAAGCGGAGCATGCTGCTCATTTGATGTTTACTCTTCAGTTATTAAGAGATAATCAGTTGTTTTCTAAATTAGTAAGTGTGAGTTCTAGTTAAAGGAAATTCAATTTTGGGGTCATGTCATCTCAGCAGATGGAGTGGCAGTTGATCCAAGTAAGGTAGAAGTTGTAATGAAGTGGGAAGTTCCTAGGACAATTACAGAGATTAGAAGTTTCTTGGGGCTAGCAGGCTATTATAGGCGGTTCATACAAGATTTTTCTAAGATTGCGGCACCCATGACTAGACTGACTAGGAAGGGTGTGTCATTTGTGTGGTCTGGGGAGTGTTAGAGAAGCTTTATGGAATTAAAGAAAAGGGTTACTACTGCACCGATATTGACACTACCGGCAGGAAGTGGTGGATTTATTGTGTATGCAGATGCATCTAGAAGAGGGCTGGGCGCAGTATTAATGCAGCATGGCAAAGTGATAGCCTATGTGTCCAGGCAATTAAAGCCAGCAGAAGATAATTATCGCACCCATGATTTAGAATTGGCAGCAGTTGTGTTTGCTTTGAAAATGTGGAGGCAATATTTGTAAGGCGAAAGATTTGAAATTTTTATAGATCATAAAAGTTTAAAGTATATCTTCTCTCAGAAGGATTTAAATCTTCGCCAGTGTAGATGGGTGGAATATTTGAAGGATTATGATTTTAGTTTGGCTTACCATCCGGGTAAGGCCAATGTTGTTGCTGATGCCTTAAGCAGGAAGGCTTATGTAAGTCATATGATGATTAAAGAATAGAAGTTGTATGAGGAAATAGCAGAAAATTCCTTGTACGTGCCAAGTAGTTAGCGACGAGCAGTACTAGCCAGTAGTGCTATAGAGCCGTCTTTGTATTGGCAGATTGTTGAAGCTCAGAAAGCAGATACAAATTTAGCCGAAATTGTGAAAATGGAAGGAGTTACCCTTCATGATAATTGTGTGGTATGGCTCAGAGGCAGGTTATTTGTACCAGCAGAAAGTGAAGTGAAGCAAAGAGTATTATAAGAGGCTCATAAATACCGGTACACTATTCATCCAGGCAGTACTAAGATGTACCAAGATCTGAGAAAGCATTTCTGGTGGCCTCATATGAAAAAGGAAATAGCTGAATATGTTTCAAGATGTGATGTATGTCAGCAAATTAAGGCAGAACATCAAAAGCGTGGAGGTCTATTGCAACCGTTACCCATTTCGTAGTGGAAATGGGATGATATTGCTATGGACTTCGTGGCAGGCTTACCGAGAACAGTATCAAGGTCATAATGGAATATGTGTGTTTGTGGATAGACTAACTAAAGTGTGCAGATTAGTGCCAGTAAGTATGTCTTGGCCAGTGGATAAATTAGCAAAAGTGTATGCTGATAGAATTATTCCACTTCATGGTATTCCGAAGTCAATTGTATCTGATAGAGATCCAAGATTTACTTCAGGTTTTTGGAGGAGCCTGCAGAGAGTTGTAGGCACTAAGTTAAGGTACAACTCAGCTTATCACCCACAGATGGATGGTTAAATAGAGAGAACTATTCAGACAATTGAAGATATGTTGCGAGCTTGTTGTTTAGTTTGGGGTGGTAGCTGGGAGCATCATTTGAGTATGGTGGAATTTGCTTATAATAATAGTTACCATACCAGCCTTGGGATGGCACCGTATGAAGTTTTATATGGAAGACCATGTAGAACACCTTTAAATTGGCATGAAGTGTGAGAGAGGTAGTTAGTGGGCCCTGAGTTAGTTCAGCAAACTACAGAGTTGGTAAAGTTTATTAAGGAAAATTACAAATAGCTCAAAGCAGGCAGAAAAATTATGCTGATAATCGGAGAAGGCCACTTCAATTTGAAGTTGGAGATTATGTTTTTCTGAATGTTTCTCCTAGCAAAGGTATTGTGAGATTCAGTAAGAAGGGAATGCTGAGTCCGAGATATGTAGGTCCCTTCCAAGTGTTGGAAAGAATTGGGGAGACAGCGTATAGACTGAATTTGCCAGCAGATTTTGCAGATGTTCATGATATCATTCATGCCTCCATGTTAAAGAAGTATATTGAAGACCCAGCGCAGATAATCAGTTATCAAGGAAGTGATTTGAGACCGAACATGTCCATGCCTGAATATCCGGTACAAATTACTAATCGCAAGATAAAAAAATTGAGAAATAATGAAATTGAGTTAGTTAAAGTTAGATGGGAGAATAGGCTGGGTGGAGAGGATACCTGGGAGTTAGCCGATGAAATGGCATAAATGATATCCTTACTTGTTTGAGTAAGGTTTTAAATCTTTTTAGATGATGTATTTGTAAATGTATGTGAAATTATGTTATGAATTTCGAGGTCAAAATATCTTTTTAGATGATAGTAATGTAACGTCGCGCATTTTTCGGATCCTCGTGGATTATGTGTTTAACGTTTGTGGTGGCCAATGTGAGGCCAATGTGGCTTGTGTGACGTGTGTGTGGTGTCTTTCTAGGGCTTACTGGGCCGACGTTTTGGGCCTACAGCACTCTAGATCTCTCAGCCTGTCATCGCGACATGAAGGTCTGTCGCATTATTAACGTGACAGAGGTGGTCATCGCGTCCATGTGGCCGCCTTGGTGCATTGAGCGTCTGCATGTGCGCCACGTGTAGCGCTCAGGGCAGCGGGCGTTAGGAAGGTGACGCTCAGATCCGTCGCGACCTGGTCGCGACGCCACGATCCGCCGCATTCCGAACCGCTGCAGGTTTTTAAGTAATCCCAGCCAAGTGAAACGCACAAGGGTTCTGCTCGGCCAGGGGGAGTAGCTATGGCGATTTCTACTGGGTTTTAGCGTCTTCGGCGTGTCCTCGCTACAGGGAGTCTAGGAGAAGCAGGGGAAACACTGGGAGATTGCTGCATAACACATTCTTCATGAAGGTAGGTGAACTCTTCTGGTTTTCAGGGTGTAAATCGCATGGGATACGGGTTCTAATCAGTTTAATGTGTTTCTAACAATAAATAGCATGCATTGGTATTTAAAAAAGCATGAAAATGAGGAATTAAGGGTGGTTTGTATTGTGGAAATGGGCTGTCATGGAGAGAGCCCGGATTAGGGTTCCCACCTGGCAAGGAGACGGGTCCCTATGTCATGTTCTGAACGCGACACAGCGATGTGTTGCATTAAGGATCAAAAGGCGTTAGGGAAGTAGGTCGCATTCTGGATATGAAGGCGACATGTCGTGGCGACGCCTTCTAAAGGCGACCCAATGGGCTACTGCGACTTGGCCCGAGAGGCTATGTTTGTGCATGGTTTACGTGTGTGATTATCTGATTATCGTTATCAGTATGCTCAGGGTTAGTGAGCAGTGCATTGGCACCTGTGGCGCTCTAGGAAGCGTGTGGTTTTTGAGGCAAGCTCACAGATTACGTAGCTAGCTAGTAGTTTGCCTGTGGACATAGGGTTCACACGAAGCAGGTGGTGTTCACGTGTTGTGGACTGTTAGTACACGAGGTTTACGTGAGGTTTCACGTGGTTTGTGCGGTGCGCACGTGGTTTTTGTGTGCGTGTCAGGTAGTAGACGCCTACCGTGGTCACCTCTCCAGTTGGGTGCCCCAGGTTCTCTGTGAGCCAGGCTGTTAGCTCGGGGCTTTGTCCCAGTACTTGAGTTGTACCGTCGAGGTCTGTGTCGTCTGACCTGGACACCCTCACTCCTTTGTCTGAGCTGTACGTCCGGCTGAGAGAAAGAGGACAGTGGGACAGTGACTCTTGAGTTTGTTTTTAGTCACTTGTAGCGCGCTGTTAGTTGGGGGTACGGACACCAGTTGTCGACACTGGTCCCCGGCTAGTCCTTTTCCAGTGCCTCACTCTAGCGAGCCCAGGCCAGGGTCTCTAGAGGTGCCAGGCATGGGCCTGCGACCGTGTGGTCCACAGGTGGTGGTGTTTAGTTGGTCTCCACAGTTGCTTGTCTTTTTCACGTGGAGCGGCAGCTGGACCTTTCATCCGTGGCTGCGAGACTGAGAGGTAGACCTGTGTTAAATTGTTCGAGTCTGTTGCTGGTGTCGCGAACCAGTTTACGTGGCTCGAGTGTGGCGGTCTCTACCGTAGCTCGTACACGTGTTGGAGTTTTTCCTTTTATTTATTACAACTATTTTACGCAGTCGGCTAGCGCTGAGTTTGTTTATAGCTTTAATATCCTGTTTAGTTGTGCTATGAATTGCTAGCATTGTTTACTGCTTTTGGTACTTGTGTTTGGTTTGATCGGTGTTTGGGGAGTTCCTTATTGAGCCAGTGACTAGAGAGGCTCACCCCTACTCCCCACAAGCGAGGGCGAGGAGGAGGTTTCTCTACCGTCGTCCAGTTCGGAGCCGCGACGTAGCGGTGTTGGCCTAGTACCTCCAACAGTGTAGCTTTTCTTTCTTTAGTTGTACCTATTGTACCTCGGGGTATGCCCCAAGCTTGTGTACTTTCCTTTATTTCTTTTGAATTTGGCTATGTAAAACCTTGTATATTTTAAATGCAATGGTGTGTTCCTTTGTGTTTTCATGGACTAGTGTGTGGTATCCCTTGCGAGGCTTCGGCCCGTTCGCAGGAGACAAACTCGGGTCAGGCACGTTACTAGTTTAACGGGCTAGGACGAGGTGTTCCGTCACAGTTACGATGTGAAATATTGTGAAACCATTTAAACATGTGATATTTGTGCTAAAACAACATGAAAAATGTGTAATTATGTGATATAAAAGCATATGAAAAATGATAGATATCATGCTAGGTGTGTTAGCAAGCATGTGTTCAATTCCATGAGCTAACTGTTTAGAAATATGATGTGAATGAATTGCAATTAATACCATGATTTAAGTAAAAGACCATGTGTAGGTAGCATGTTATAGGTTACTTATTTATACATGATGTTATGTCACGAACTATGTGGTAAGGTTACTTTTATTGTTAAAATAATAGCATGAATGTGATATGTGTAAGGATGTGGCAATAGGTTACTTGCTGAGTCTTTTGTGAAGACTCATACTTGCTTTAACATACATGTGAGATAGGTGTCCCTGTGCTTCAAGAGGATATTGTGGGGAGCGACTCCGAGCAAGAGGAGTAGCAGAGCTTGAGGAGGACTATTTGTTAGATTGCACTTTCTTTTACTAGTATGTGGACAATGATGTTATGATATGGACTTGTATAATTATTGACTTTGTTTACTTTCATTGCTACAATATAGATTGTGGGATGTGTAATGATGATGGAATAAGATTTACTTTCATTTCCGTTGTACTTTCTTTTGTTATTTATGTACATCTCTACCTACTGTGTTCTGTTGAGTACATGTCCTACTGTGACGATGCACTTTATATCGATGTGGATTGGTATAATCGTACTGGTATAAAGGGGGTCGTTACAGAGATTTGTATCGGAGCATTAGGTTGAGATTGTACATAAATAAGCCATCATCTACACAATATTTCAAAGTCTTTATAGAATTATTCCATACATGTGGAAAATATCTAATAATGAATTAAAGATAGTTAAAAAAATGGTTAGGACTAAGTAACTTATATTCTAACTGAGTTAACTGTTTTACAGGCAATGACGAGCTGTGGTAGGCGCAGTACCCATGCTCGGGAGAACGAGCAGAGGCGTGAGGAGAGGGGTGAGCAGCAGGCCCCAGCACCCCAGGGTCCCATGGTACTTCCTCCACAACCACCTATGGACTATGATGTGTTCATGCAAGGCCTGGTCCAGGCAATGCTGACTCAGGCTCAGACGCAGGCCGCACTGTAGGCTCAGTTGCAGGCACATGTTAGAGTTGTTAAATAGGGAGTAGTCTATTTTGTTGGTTGCATGATTGCTTATGTGTTGCTTGTTGTCTAAGGCTCAGGCTCCAGCTCCAATTCCCCAGGAGCATGGCCATGGTGGTCTATCCATCATGGAGAGGTTTAAGAGGATGGCTCTGCCTCCTTTAAGGGGGAGAGTCAGCCCCTTCTGGCAGAGAGCTGAATGAGAGGGGTGGAGAAGGTCTTTCGGGCTATCAGGTGTGCGGAAGAAGATAAAGTTAGCATGTCTACTTGCATGCTATAGGTACTTAGAGTATATGTACTAGTGTAAGATTAAGATTTTAGTTTGGATGGTGCTAATGTGTTGTATTTTTGCAGGAGAGAGTTGATGTTTGGTGGGCCACTGTGCTATGTACGAGGTACGAGGATGGTACTATAGAGGTGACTTGGGACTAGTACACTAGTCTCTTTCGGGCAACGTTCATCCTCGTGCACATTCAGGACAAGATGGAGTAGGAGTTCCTATCTCTCACAAAGGGCTCCATTATTGTCTTGGAGTCGATGATCAGTTTGTCCCCACGAAATTTTTAAATATACATGTATTTTGGTAATTAACAAAACCTTATCAAAGTTCTCTAAGTCTTAACTACAGGAAATACTCCAAGGTTAAGGTCAATCAAGCCAATATTGGTAAGCATTATATTTCTGAAGCATTATTTATTTCAAGATTGTATCTATCTAAGTCCACATCGATTTCGGTTGAAAATCACAACGATTTCTTAAGTCATCATAACGATTTGCTCATTGCAACGATTTCTTAAGTCATCATAACGATTTTTCCATCGTAACGATTTGCTCATCGCAACGATTTCTTTAGAGCTCATAACGATTTGCTTCGCGCAACGATTTCTTTAGAGCTCATAACGATTTGCCTCGCGCCACGATTTCTTTAGAGCTCATAACGATTTGCCTCGCGCAACGATTTCTTTAGAGCTCATAACGATTTGCTTCACGCAACGATTTCTTTAAAGCTCATAACGATTTGCTTCATGCAACGATTTCTTTAGAGCTCATAACGATATGTTTCACGCAACGATTTCTTTAGAGGTCATAACGATTTGCTTTGCGCAACGATTTCTTTAGAACTCATAATGATTTGTTAAGTGTTCAAAACAATTTCTTCTTTGAACATATCGACTTGCTTTTCATAAAGATTTGTTAAGTTTCCATAATGATTTCATTGTTGAATACAACGATTTACTCTCTATAATGACTTGTTGGTATTCATAACGATTTCATAAGTCATATAGACAACGACTTTATAGTTTATATCGACTTGATATTTATCTTATCTCTGAAGGCATTGAATAGTCAAAGACTTCCTTATCCGTCTGACTGTTGTGCATTTAATGAAGATAGAACGTATCTCTGCATGCATGCAAATAATATCCTTTTACCATTGTGCATATTCTGTCAACATCTTTTAGGACAAGCTATTTGGCATTGCTATTTTGGTGAATACTCACATCATCGTTTACTGACAACAAGAGACAGCCTAGCTGTCTACTGTTCTAGCATTTAATATGTGCAGGGTCTTAAAGACATTCTGTCATACAACGTTGGACCATATAGACGCCAGAAGACCTTATCTCTTTGCGTGCTCAACTGGATAAAAGATTGTTGAAGCTTCCAAATGTCAAGCAGTCTAACGTCTACCAATCTAAGAGACAACGGTTACTTCAACGGCCGTATTTCAAAAGGAGATATAAATACAAGACAGAAGAATAGAATGATAAGTAACTGAGTGGAGAACAAGCATCTCGCATACAAGCATTCAAATTCTTCTGCAAGAAGTCTAGAGCCAAGAATCTCATTCCTCATCATCTTTAGCTCTTCGCTCTCTGTGTTGTAATAGAATTTCTAAGAGAGCCCATGTAGTTCTGAGAGTGTGCCTTGTTTAGATCTTTTGCTCTCAGTGCTTGTTGCTTCAGATCTTGACTTGTAAAAGCTTGATCTAGGGGCTTGAATTCATTCTATTCTCTTTGTGGTGTTTCCCTTCGTGTCCGAAGGAAGACCTGGTCAGATCCAGGGTGGTGTTTTCCTTCAGTTGTGAAGGAAGACCTGGTGGGGTATCCAGGGTGATGTTGTTCCCTTCTGGTGTGAAGGAAGACCAGCTGAGCTGGGTGTTGTAGTGTCCATAGGGTGACTGTACCATAGTTAGTGGAATCTTGAGTTGTTGCTCAGGGACTAGACGTAGGACTCCTAAGGAGAGGAGGTCCGAACCAGGATAATTTCTTGTGTTGTGTGGTTGTTTTTCTTGTGTGATTGCGCTTTGAACTAACTGTTACTAACCTTCATCGAAGAATGTCTTTTGTGTGAATGTTTTAAGTACAGGTACTAATCAAGTAAAATTTTTAAAGACCCATTTACCCCCCCTCTGGGCTTGTCAATCGGGCAACATGTGGTATCATAGCGAGTCTCTTCGACAAAGAAGAAGATCCAACGATCTGAAGAGTAAAGATCCATGGCAGCCCAAGGTAACATTGAAGGTCAGTCTGTCAACCGACCCCCTCTCTTCGATGGTGAAGATTATGCTTACTGGAAAACCAGAATGGAGTACTTTCTCCAAGGTCACGACTATCAGATATGGTCAATAGTAGTAGAAGGCGATCTCCTGGTCACAAATGAGAAAGCTCAGTGGACAGATGATGACAGGAAAAAGATCTCCTTGAACTGTAAGGCTAAGAGTATTCTGTGCTGTGCACTAATAAAAAAGGAATTCAACAGAGTTTCAGCGTGCAAATCTACAATGGAGATGTGGGAAAAGCTTAGAATTACCTATGAAGGCACAGACAAGGTGAAGGAGACAAGAATTGATATTTTGTTACACAATATGAACGATTTCAGATGCAATCAGGTGAATCCATAACCCAGATGTTCAGTAGATTTACAGATATCACAAATGGGTTAGCTGGACTAGGAAAAACCTATGAGATTGGAGACATGGTGAGGAAAATTCTTAGATCCTTACCATCCTCATGGACCCCAAAGGTCACAGCTATTGAAGAAGCTAATGATCTGAAAAGGATGTCTTTGGAAAACTCATTGGGTCCCTTATGGCCCATGAGATCAATATGGAAAGGCTAGGAGAGTCCTCTAGCAGAAAGAAGCATTCAAATGCTCTTAAAGCAGAAGAAGACAAGTCAGATGAATCATCAACTGAAGATGAGAACTCAAGTGGCTGTGAAGATGAAGAAGCCATGTTGTTAAAAACATTGCAACGCATTCTAGCAAAGAAGAAGAAGTTCCAATCTGGTAGAAGACACTAAGAGAAATAAAGACTTCAAGAAACCAGATGGAAAGGATCAAAAGAAGCATGAGCCCATATGCTACGAGTGCAAAAAGTCAGGACATATCAAAGCTGAATGTCGAAAGCTCAAGAAGCCTGAATTCAGGAAGAGAGAGAGCTCCAAGAAATTCAAGAAATATAAGAAGAAGGCTATGGCAGCTGAATGGAGCAACAGCAGCGACTCAAACAGTGAGTCAAGCTCACCAGTGATGAGGAAGAAGCCAACTTGGCTTTCATGGCAAATACCGAAGAAAAGGTAACCTCTAACTCATCCTTTGATTCTGTAATGGTTCAGATTCCGAAAGTTTAGAAGAAGCTTTCAATGAATTATACAGTAAATATAGAGAAGCAACCATATTGTTAAGAGTAAGCAAGAAAAATAATACTTGTCTAGAAAACACAAACTCTGATCTAAAATCAAAAAATGATCAATTATAAAGCCAAATAACTGAACTTAAAAGGAGAAATGAACTGCTATGTGAGGATCTAAAAGCTAAAAATGAACAAATAATAAAATTAGAAAAACAAGCAAGTTCAGATCAACTGAAAACTGAAATTAAGACACTAATAGAAGAAAATATTAAGTTATCTAGCACATTGGAAAAATTTACAAATGGTAAAAATCATTTAATATTAAAAGGTGCTAGAAGACCAGGAAAGAAAAAACATGGATTAGGATATACACCTCTAGATAATGAAGAAACCATAGTCTATCCTAAAATATACCCGACTCCAAAATTTGTCCCTGAGCAAGACATATCATATAAAGCAAATTTCAAATATATTGAAAAAGTAACAAAAACATCTTGTTGCAGTCATTGCAATAACTTAGGTCACATAAAAGCAATATGTCTAACAAGACATAAGAAATGGATAATAAATTGAAAAGTTGATGGTACTAACTCCTCAGGACCCAAAAGAATTTGGGTACCTAAAACTTGATGATTTTATTTCAGGGTAAGACTCGAGCATCCAAATGGTATTTGGACAGTGGGTGCTCAAGGCACATGTCAGGGAATCGGAAGCTATACACCCATCTTCAAGCTGAAGAAGGAACAGTTACCTATGGAGACAATGGGAAAGGCATAGTAATTGGCAGTGGTTCCGTGAGCAACAAAGGAAAAATAGTCATTGAAGATGTATTGCTTGTCAAAGGGCTGAAGCACAATCTCATCAGCATCAGCCAGCTTTGTGACAGAGGTCATCAGATTCAGTTTCAAGAGTCAAAGTGCAGCATATTAAAGGATGGAGTAGTATTTTTCGAAGCCAATAGAGAAAAGAACCTGTATGCACTTCATCTTGAAGAACTAAAGGATCAAGATGTCTGTCTGGCAGCAAACAAGGATAAATCAACTGAACTGTGGCACAGAAGACTGGGACATTGAAGCATAGAAGGTATGAGAAATTGCTAAAGAAGAATCTTGTGGAAGGTCTGCCAAAGGTCAGCACAAAATTGGATGATGTCTGCAGACCTTGTGCCAAGGGGAAACATGTTAAGAAGTCCTTCAAGTCAAAAACTGTAATGACAACCTCAAAACCCTTAGAACTCCTTCATATGGACTTATTTAGGCCAATGAGAACCACTAGTCTTGGAGGAAAGAATTTTGGATTTGTTATAGTTCATGATTATTCCAGATTTACATGGGTGTCATTCCTAGAACACAAAGATGATACATTTGAAAGCTTTCTAAGCTTCAGCAGGAAAGTTCAGAAAGACAAGAAGTTTTGCATTGTTGGAATCCGATCAGATCATGGAGGAGAATTTCAAAATGAAAGATTTACTAAATTTTGTGATGACCAAGGGATAGAGCACAATTTCTTAGCACCAAGGACACCACAACAAAATGGAGTTGCTGAGAGGAAGAATAGAACTCTATTGGACATGGCAAGAACAATGTTATCAGAATATAATTTGCCAAGATACTTTTGGGCTGAAGCAGTGAACACAGTATACTATATCATCAATAGAGTAATGATCAGGCCAATCCTAAAGAAGACTGCATACGAACTGTTTAATTGAAAGAAGCCCAAGGTCAGCCACTTTAGGACATTTGGATGTCCTTGCTTCATTCACAATAATGGAAAAAGAGACATTGGTAAATTGAATGCCAAATTAGATGAAGGTATCTTCATGGGGAAGAAGATAGTGACAATGATGATCCAGATGACTGTCCAAGAAACTAAGGATACCTCAGTTGAAGACATGGATGATCCACCTCTGGAAGACTTGCAACAACAAGATATTACACATGAAAATCTTCCAAAGAAGTGGAGATACAAGAAAGATCACCCACCTGAGAACATTATTGGTGATCCATCTTTAGGGGTAAGAACAAGAGGTAATGTAATACCTTGTGATTATCTAGCATTTGTCTCTCAAATAGAGCCTAAGACAGTCAATGAAGCTCTCACTGATGAATCTTGGATTATAGCCATGCAAGATGAACTAAATCAGTTCAAGAGAAACCAAGTATGGTCACTTGTTCCCAGACCATCTAGTTATTAGCACCAAATGGGTGTTTAGAAACAAAATGGATGAGACTGGTGTAATCTTAAGAAACAAGACCAGATTGGTGGCTCAAGGCTACTCCCAAGAGGAAGGCATAGATTTCGATGAAACTTATGCACCTATAGCTAGACTTGAGGCTATTAGAATTTTATTAGCATGTGCATCTGCTTTGGATTTAAAATTATTTGAAATGGATGTTAAATCCGCCTTTTTAAATGGTTTAATTAAGGAAGAAGTGTATGTTGAACAGCCTCCAGGTTTTGATGATATAGAATTTCCAATCATGTTTTTAAACGTCATAAGGCATTATATGGTTTAAAGCAAGCACCAAGAGCCTGGTATAAAAGGCTTAGCTCATTTTTATTAAACCATGGTTTCACTAGAGGACAAGTAGATAGCACTCTATTTGTAAAAACAAAAGTTAAAAGCATATTACATGTACATATTTATGTAGATGAAATTATCTTTGGATCTACTAATGAACTTCTTTGCAAGTACTTTGAAAAGTTGATGCAGGGAGAGTTTGAGATGAGCATAATGGGGGAGCTAAATTATTTCCTTGGACTACAAATCAAGCAAGGAAAAGATGGCACCCACATCTGTCAAGCAAAATACACCAAAGAGCTTTTGAAGAAATTTTGTTTTGAGAATACAAAGCCACTCTCAACACCCATGAGTACATCTACAAGGATGGATAGTGACAAGAATGGTAAGAAAGTAGATCAAAAGATCTACAGAGGTATGATTAGTCCATTGCTTTACTTAACGGCCCATAGACCCGATATTCTATTCAGTGTATGCATGTGTGCAAGACATCAAGCAGATCCTAGAGAATCTCATTTGGTCTCCGTAAAAAGAATATTTAGATACTTAGCTAGAACTCATGATTTAGGTTTGTGGTATCCAAAATCTTGTGAAATTAATCTAGTAGGATATTCTGATGCTGACTATGCTGGATGCAAAGTAGATAGAAAAAGCACCAGTAGTTGTTGTCAATTTCTTGCAGGGTGTTTAATATCCTGGTCCTCAAAGAAAAAAAATTCAGTGGCATTGTCTATAGCTGAAGCTGAGTACGTGGCTGCTGGACGTTGCTGCACACAACTCCTATGGATAAAGCAACAACTTGAGGATTTCAGACTAAATATCAAATCAAATCCACTACTGTGTGACAACACCAGTGCTATCAATCTCACCAAAAATCCAGTCCAGCATTCAAGAACTATACATATTGAGGTTAGATATCATTTTATTCGTGATCATGTAGCAAATGGTAACATAGAAATATCCTTTATTGACACAAATGGTCAGTTAGCAGATATTTTTACAAAAGCCTTATCCGAAGAGAGATTCACATCTCTTAGAAGGGAATTGGGCATGTGTAATTTGTGAAAAGACTTCTGTTTAAAATTGGGAGATAAATGTTCAGATTTAAGTAAATTTTCTCTCCTTGGCTTTAAACAAAAGAAATTTAAAATTGTTCACTACTGGTCACTCTTCTTAATAAGTTTGCTTGGCTAGTCAAACTTATTTATCATTTTCTGCCACTTCTTGGTGCCTCACTTTTCTGCAAATTTTTTATTTAACCCCAAAATCGATGTGAAAACGAATCATCTCCCCCCTTTACACCTTTTTCCCTCTTTCGTCTAGTTGCCTGAGCCGATGCCCTAACGACTCCGACATCGCCTCTCTGCTCATTTGAAGATCCTCTCTTCTTCCCACGAAGAATTTCTTGAGGACCTTTCTCTCTTCTTTCATCTCAACCTTCCAGAAAACCCTGCTCACCCAAAGTCCATGGCATCGTCCGTTATCTCCGGCAGTTTGGGTGGCTACAGTGCTGAGTTTCTATCGGCAGAGCAGTGGGAAAGGTTTACTTTCGTGAAGACCAAGGTTTGTGGAAATAAGGCAGTGGATGTAGCTGATCTTGAGAAGAACGACATGCACAGTGTAGTAGCAGCAATGAGCAGGATGTAGTGGATGGGAATCACCACCTTCTCTGAGGTAAGCTATCTAGACCTCGTGAAGGCTTTTTATGTGTTCTTGAGGACAGAGGCAGCGTGTCCCTAGTTTCATCAGTCAAGGGAACCCAAATAAAGATAGATCATGAGCTGTTGCATTTGTTGTTTGGAGTAAAGACTTCCGGGCACAGTGGGGTTCACACCGTGGATGCCCAAGCTAAAGGACTTGGTATTCTAGGACCAGGGTTCAGACTGAGAGATGGAAAGTTAGATATTAATCAGTTGAGTGCTCTTAATCGCCTCCTTCATTTCATAGTTTGTCAGATTTTTGTTCCAAGAAGTGCAACTTTCTCAACTTGCACCAAGGCAGACTCGGATATGATGTATTGGGCCATTCAGAACCAAGAAATCAACAAGGCCGATGTAATGATGGAAAGGATGAAATTTTCCCTTGATCAAATATGGGATACCAAGAGTAAGTTGAATATATCCTTGCCCTATGCTTATTTGCTCACCAAAGTCTTTCAGCACTTTGGAGTAGATTCTTCTGGCGCCATTGTAGAGAAAATGGGCCAAGCAATTAGGTCCAAAAATCTAAGGAAAAGTGGTTTTTCAGTGGTCAGCGGAGTTTGGACAAAGACTTCAGTAGCTGAGGGTGAACCCATCCTAGGGGAAGCCCATGAAATCCAACTCGAAGCAGTGGCAGCAGAATCAAAGGGTCCCAGCAGTTGCAGTGTAAGGCCCTCGAATTTGTTTGTCATTTTATTCTATTTTATGAGAACTCATGTTTGTGTGTAACTTGTATATGCATATGCAGATATTTATGTATAATATTAGCTAGTGATACTTATGTGTGCATGTGTATAATTAGATTATAAATATTGCTTGAATGGCATAGTGGTAGTGTGTACATGATAGTATACATATTGCATGTAAGTATATAGCATATGCATGGATTTTCGGCATGTTTTAAGTTCTGACCGAAGGGCCAATTGGCGTCAACAGGGTAGACGTCCATGGTGGTAAATGTCTATATCGTTTGACGCAAATACTTAAATAAACGGCCATGGATGTGGACGTTAATATCTCTGACCTGCATGCGTTGCAGACCCCGAAATTCCAGGGGCAAGCAAGCCCAACCATTGGGGAGAAGTGTGACGACCCTCATTATACCGGTACGATTATACCAACCCGCGACGGTATAGTGAAGGTTATCACAGTGGGGCATTTACCCAATGCTATCACATGATTGAGATATACACAAATATAGATACAGAGTAGCGGAAGAAAAGAACGACTGTCTTCATTTCATTCATCATCCACATTTAACATACATGATTCCAAACAATTTAAAGGAACTAAACTCCACATAATTGAAGTGTTAAAATTTAATACGTAGTTTGTCCACAATTACTTGGTAATTCTATTACAATGCCGTAATACATACTATGAAAGCAAAAGTCACACAATGTCTCCTCCAAGTTACTCGCCACGCTCGGAGCCACTCTCCACTGTCTCCTCCAACGGTGTGACGTCACCAATAAACCTGTACACTGAAGCAAGGAGTTAGTCTAAAAGACTCAGCAAGTAATCTCCACACACATCATACATGCATATATCACGGTAGGTTTTTACATTCCAATTTACAAGGCAAAACATATAGCATGCTTGAACACTGATAACGAGACAACCTATCGTAGTGATTCTACAAATTAAAACAGATGGTGCATGATTTAAGACATTCAACATAGATATCCTATCACATGCTCTCTACTCATTCAATCACATGAAAACCACACTTCAGATTAAACTATAACATGAAACGGCTAAACATAGGATTCTCAGATACATGAAGGAAATCATTCCTAACATGGTGCTACACATTTTTGCATATGTAAACTATCATTTTATACACTTTAAGGTTGCTGTTTTTTTTGTCATGGATTAGAAATTCATACCCTTCACATGAGAGCTACATTCTTAATTAAACTACAACATGATAACAACGAGACATGGAATTGTTTACACATATGCAAGAAGTGCTACTAGCATGGATCTACGCATTTTTACACATATAAACATTCTCATAGCCCAATTAGTTTCTATTGTAACATAATTTCACATTATCACATCATGGACTATAATTTCACAATCTCACATATTGGTTCCACATTTTTTCACAATTTCCCATTCATATAGTTCTCTTTTCACACATTGAACATTTACACATATTCACACTACACAATTTACACACGATCACATTCACATTTCACATTTTACACTTTAGTGCCGTGACACATAGTCCAAACCACCATTAGAAGGACACATCACATAACACATCACATAGATGTCACCTAGGCAATATAGTGACGACTCTTGGACTGCGCAGACCGGGAGAACAAGTCTCCACCCTAACCAGTGGTACTTGTCCACCTCCAGGATTTCATCCTAATGCCCTTAGGATCTTAACACATTGATCCTTCCCATGGGGACTTTTCCATGGTACGGTTCCACAACCCTCTATGGAAGTAGTATCACACTTGGCACAGTCTTACACATTACACATACCGATTTTTACACACATTTTTACATATGGCGCACACACACCTTTACATTCTCTCATTCACACATGGCTCTGTTTTCCTAGCATGATACTACAGATGACAGAGATTACACATTCAGTAACTGATAGTAATCAGGTTGAAAACACAATTCAACTCATTTTCATAATGGCATGCATTAATTACATATTTTTGCATGGAAAATCCCATAATGCATTCCACGGTTATCCCAATGGACTGAAAATTTAACCACATTCTGATTACAGGTTTACAAACTCACATGCAAATTTCTAGATTTTTCTGAATTATCAGATATTTACAGAAATTAACACATTCATTTTCACGCTATTAAAAATTCAATTCAACATGGAACATAACACGAACATCAGGTTTAATAGTTCACAGCCCTGAACCCAGCATACACATATTTCAGAAATTTTCCCCGGATTTAATGCACAACACACCATTTACTATCAATTTTACAAGCCTACGCATGTTTGCTATTTTCCAAAGCAGAAATTTACAGTAAATCATAGGAGCATGGGAAAAATTCAGTAATCGCAGGGCACAGACTGACCCATACATGCATGGTTTATAAAATTTTGGGCACCCAAATTCTCCACAGATCATGAGAATAGTGGGTGAACATACATAGCCATATCTTCCACATGCATTCCAATAAGCTAATAAATTCTAGCATCCAAAAAAATTGCACAATAATTCACCCACACACCACATTAACTAGTATACATAATATATAGAAATTACATTATATCCTCAATGCGAAACACATCGAAAATAGTCATATATCAGGAAGAATAGCTCACTGTTCTGTCCTGAAGAACTTAACGGCAGTCTCTGGCCGTTCAATAGTTGGACGGCAAGATCCCAGGACGCAGACTGGAGATCTTGGCGGCAAGGGCATTGACGCCAAGTTCCTGTCTGTGCAAGAGCACAGACCGAGCTCCAAATACAGGGTGAAAAGGAGGATCCAGGACACGATTTAAAATCTGTAAAAATAGCAAAACCCTACTAGATATCTATATGGACGAAATGTATGGGGTACTTGCCTCTAAATAAATCTTCAAAGGGATCAAAGAGGTTGATGAAGCTCTCCTTGGGCAGTCCCAAGAAGTCTCCAAAACTTCCTTCCTCCTGGTTCTCAGTCGATCTCCATAGCAGGTTGGAGTCGGGGAAGCCTTCTCCATGGTACACTCTGGCCTCCAGTTGCAAGGAACCACCGGGTGAAGCTCCAAGTTGCCGGATCAGAGCATGCAAAGTTCAAATTTTTCTTCTCACAGAAGCTAGGGTTTCTCTCCTCTTTACAAAGAGCCAAAGAGAGCTCTTTTTGGTGTAGAAGGAGTTTGGTTTAAAGGAGAGGGGTTTAGGGAACCCCGAGAGGTGATGTGAAGGCTTGCTAGCCGTTGGGGACATCTCCCCAATGGCTGGGCTTGCTTGCCCCCAGAGTTTCAGGGTCTGCAACACATGCAAGTCAGAGATCTTAACGTTCACATCAATGGACGTTGGATTAAGAATTGGCGTCGATCGAGGTGGATGCTGACTCAGCATGGGCGTCCATCCATGTGGACGCCAATTGGGTCCTTTAGCCAGAACTAAAAACATGCAGAAAATCCATGCTTAACTTATACGTATATATTCATGCCATATATATACTATCATGTACACACTACCACCATGCAATTCATACATTATTTACAACTAATTATACACATGCACACATAAGTATAACTAGTTAATACATACGTAATATGTATATCTATGCATACACAAACATGAATTATTTACACGAAATAAAATAATACAATAAATTTGAGGGCCTTACAACCTCTCCCCCTTAAAGAAACTCCGTCCTCGAAGTTTAAACAAAACTACTCAAACAAACGGGGATACTTCTTCTTCATCGCATCCTCAAGCTCCCAAGTAGCCTCTTCTCGTGAGAAGTTCCGCCATAAAACTTTCACCGATGCAATACCCTTGTTCTGGAGATGCTCAACCTTCCGGTCAAGAATAGCTACTGGTTGCTCCACATACGACAAATCTAGCTGAATCTCCACTGGCTCATGAGTAATCACATGAGATGGATCTCGGACATACTTCCTTAGCATAGAAACGTGGAAAATAGGATGAACACTAGCTAAAGCTGGGGGTAAAGCTAGATCATATGCCACGCTGCCCAATCGTCTGAGAATCTCATATGGGCCAATGAATCTAGGGCTCAGCTTACCATGCCTGCCAAATCTGACGACACCACGAGTAGGTGATATCTTCAAGAAGACATGTTCACCCACCTCGAACTCTAAATCCCTCCTCCTGTTGTCGGCATAGCTCTTCTACCTACCCTGCGCCACAACAAGCCTCTTCCTGATAAGCTGGACCTTATCCGAAGTCTCCTGAACTAACTCCGGACCAATCAGCTGCCTATCACCGGTCTCCTCCCAACATAAAGGAGATCTGCAAGGCCTTCCATACAACGCCTCGAATGGAGCCATATCAATACTCGCATGAATGTTGTTGTTGTATGCGAACTCCATTAGAGGTAGATGACGCTCCCAATCATCCTTCCAATCAGTACACATGCTCTCAAATATCCTCCAGCATCTGGATAGTCCTCTCGGACTGTCCATCTGTCTGGGGATGAAACACCCAACTGAGCTTCAGCTCCGAACCTAACGCTTGTTGTAGACCCTTCCACAATCTCGAAATAAATCTCAGATCTCGATCCGAAATGATCGACTTCGGCACACCATGCAATCTAACCACACTACTAACATACAATCTAGCTAAACTCTCAACCGACTGCTTCTTCTTCATAGGCAAGAAATGCGCAGTCTTCGAGATTCTATTTGCAACTACCCAAATCGAGTCATTGCCCCTTCTACATCGAGGCAAACCCGAAACAAAGTCCACAGTGACAGCTTCCCACTTCCATACTGGGATCTCCATCCTTTGTATGAGGCTGGATGGTCGCTGTCGCTCGGCCTTCACTTGCTGACACACTAAACCTCGGGATATAAAATCTACCACATCCTTCTTCATGCCGGACCACCAAAAGGACCTCTTCAAATCCTGGTACATCTTAGTGTTATCCGGATGAATAGAGAATCTCGACCTGTGAGCCTCCGCTAACACATGCTCACGGACATCTACCAAATCAGGGACACAAACACGGTGATGGAATCTAATTACACCGTCCTCATCACGAGCAATGCCTGCCTTGCCCACTAACTCTAGGAGTCTAGGGTCGGCTTTCTGTTGCTCGATCACCTCATCCAAAACCAAGGACCTAAGGGATAACTGAGCTATAAAAGCCTGGCATAGCGATGGCTCTAACTCAGTCAATGCGCAAGCTACATCCTCCAACATCTTCTAGTCTTGTTGGAGAAATGGCCTCTTTCTACTCAGAGCATCCGCTACGGCATTCACCTTCCAGGGTGATACTGAAGGTCGAAATCATAGTCCTTCAAGAACTCAATACATCTTCTATGCCTCAGGTTTAATTCCTTTTGGTAGAAAAGATACTTCAAGCTCTTGTGGTCGGTAAACACCTCAAATCTGACACCATAAAGATAGTGCCTCCAGATCTTTAGTGCATGAACCATTGCTGCGAGTTCCAAATCATGAGTCGGATAGTTCTTCTCATGCTCCTTCAACTAACGAGAAGCATAAGCCACTACCCTTCCTTGCTGCATTAGCACACAGCCTAAGCCAATCCGAGACGCATCCGTGTAGATAGCAAAACCCTCTACACCGCTCGGCAAGACTAACACCGGAGCTGACGTGAGCTTAGTCTTAAACAATCGAAAACACTCTCACACTTCTCGGACCAGACAAACTTCACTCCCTTTCTGGTGAGCTGAGTCAATGGGGCGGCGATGGATGAAAATCCCGCAATGAATCGCCGATAGTAACCAGCCAAACCCAGAAAACTAGGAATCTTCGAAGGGTTCGTGGGATCTCCCAATCCATAACTACCTGAACCTTTGCTGGGTCAAGTGCAACACTAGCACCGGAGATAACAAGCCCAAGGAAATGAACCTCGCGCAACCAGAAATTGCACTTGCTGAACTTAGCATACAGCTTGTGCTCACGAAGAACCTCTAATACTACCCTCAAATGCTGATGGTGTGTGGCCTCATCCGGAGAGTAGACCAACACATCATCAATAAACACTACAACAAAGCTATCTAAATACGGCCTAAACACCCTGTTCATGAGATCCATGAACGCTGCAAGGGCGTTGGTCAATCCAAAATGAAGGACAAAAACTCATAATGTCCATAACAGGATCTGAATGTCGTCTTGGTCACATCCTCACTCCGAATCCTCAACTGATGAGAACCAGATCGCAAATAAATCGTAGAAAAGACTGATGCATCATGCAACTGGTCAAACAAATCATCAATACGAGGTAAGGGATACTTGTTCTTCACAGTCACTTGGTTCAGCTTTCTGTAGTCAATGCATAACCTAAGTGACCCGCTTTCTTCTTGACGAATAATACAGGTGCGCCCCAAGGGGAAACACTAGGGCGAATAAATCCCTTATCTAGCAACTCTTGCAACTGCCTCCTCAACTCGTCTAACTCCACAGATGCCATCCGATATGGAGCCTTCGAGATAGGAGAGGTGCCCGGAAGCAACTCTATGGTGAACACTATCTCTCTATCCTGTGGCAATCCAGACAAATCATCAGGAAAGACGTCTGGAAAATCGTGCACTACCTCGATCTCTGCAAGAGTAGGTGACTCATCAACCTCTGGTACTAATACACTGGCAAGAAAAGCGTCATAACCCTTATTTACCATGTGCATCGCCTTCATGGCAGAGATGACTAGCTTTCCCGCCAAGTTCCTTGGCAAGGGATGAGAGAACTCATCCTCACCAGGAATGCGGAAAACAATCCTCTTCCCATGACAATCTACTAACGCATAGTGCTCCTCTAGCCAATGCAGACCAAGAATAGCATCATAGTTTTCATCTTTAGAAAGAAGAAACACCCTTCTAGGATTCTATCCTCAATGCACACAGGTAACGACTGAATGCACTTCCTAGTCGATACCGTACCCGTAGGGGTGTGCACAGACAAAGGGACCTCTAACTCCTCAGACTCTATGCTTGACTCTAGGGCTAACCACCTAGCGAACCGCTCGGAAATGAACGAGTGAGTAGCACCTGTAAAAAACAAAACCCGAGCGTGCACACCTAGAAGTAAAACCATACCTTCGGTGACATGCTCCGCCTGCTCGGCGTCCTCGCGTGCTAAAGCAAACACTCGAGCTGGGCTCGAGGCCTTCCTGGTCCTCCTGTAGCTGGCGCTGCTGCTGCTACGTTGCTGGGGCTGGCGCTCCGCGCTGGACTCCCTGCTGAAGTCTCGATAATCCTTAATCTTGTGGTCGCTGCTTCCGCACTTCAAGCACTTTCCCGTAATCATCCAACATTCGGAACCACCATGTGTCTTCCCACAATGGGGACACTCTTTCTTCACACCAGGGGAACGTACAGAAGGTACCTGACTACTGCTGACTGCCACTGATCGCTACTGTGTCTGGTACACCGCTTTCTTCTTATCCTGCCGCTGGAACGTAGTTGCAGGTCTCTTCTGCGAAGCCTTCTTCTCTTCAAGGTATTGCTCCATCTCACCCTCCTGTCTGCAAGCAGCACTAAGTGCCTCATCCAAGGTGAGATGGTCGAACGCCACTAGCCTCATCCCCAGTGATGGTTTGAGTCCCATCACAAACTTCTTCGCCTTTCTGCGCTCATCAGCCACAATGTGAGGTGCAAACTAGATAGTTCTGCAAACCATGCCTCATACTCTAGCACGGTGATGGAGCCTTGAGCCAAAGAGAGGAACTCCTGCTCCATCCGATCTTGAATATGCTCGGGGACGAACTTGGCCCGAAAGAGCCTCACGAACTTGTCCCAAGCAACATCAATCGCGTCGTCTTCAAACCATATATGTAGTAATGAAGCCTACCATACATCAGCTCTTTCCTGAAGCATATAGGTGGCTAGAGTAACCTTATCCTCATCTGCACACCTAATAGCTCAGAAGATCTTTTCAATCTCCCTCATCCAACTCTCAGCTAGTAATGGATCGCTCTCCCCTTAAAAGAGGGTGGCAGCATCCTCTTGAATCTTTCCATGATGGAAGGTCTACCATGGTCCTGAGCTAGTACTTGAGTCTGAGCCTCCATCTGAGCTTGGAGTGCAGCCTGGGTGTGGGCATGCGTCTGCATGGCCTGCACCAAACCTTGCATGAACACTGCATAATCCACAGGCGGTGGTGGGGGAAGTACAGGACCCTGCGGTGCCGGGGCCTGCTACTCCGCCCGCTCCTCACGTATCGGCTCGTCCTCACTGGCCGGCGCTCCGCCACGCCTACCTCTCGAAGCCATGGCTGCAATAAATTTCAGAGACCATTAGAGCTACGTTAATTTATTCCTAACCATTTTCTTATCTATTTTCATTCATTATTAATCAATTCTACACATGTGGACATTCCTATGTAGACTTAGCATGTAATGGGAATGATGACTTATATATATTCATGTGCAATCTCAACCGGTCGGCTCTGATACCAATCCCTGTGATGACCCTCATTATACCGGTACGGTTATACCAACCCAGGTCGATATAGTGAACATTATCACAGTGGCGCATTTACCCAAACGCTATCACATGATTGAGATACACAAAATATAGATACAGAGTAGCGGAAGAAAGAACCACTGTCTTCATTTCATTCATCATCCACATTTAACATACATGATTCAACTAACAATTTAAAAGAACTAAAGTCCACATAATTGAAGTGCTAAAATTTAATACATAGTTTGTCCACAATTACATGGTAATTCTATTACAATGCCTTAATACATACTATGAAAGCAAAAGTCACACAATGTCTCCTCCAAGTTACTCGCCACACTCGGAGTCACTCTCCACTGTCTCCTCCAACGGTGTGACATCACCAACTAAACCTGTACGCCGAAGCAAGGAGTGAGTCTAAAAGATTCAGCAAGTAATCTCCACACACATCATACATGCAAATATCACGGTAGGTTTTTACATTCCAATTTACAAGGCAAAACATATAGCATGCTTGAACACTGATAACGAGACAACCTATCGTAGACACATGGTACATGATTTAAGACATTCAACATGGATATCCTATCACATGCTCTCTACTCATTCAATCACATGAAAACCACACTTCAAATTAAACTATAACATGAAACGGCTAAACATGGGATTCTCAGATACATGAAGGAAATCATTCCTAACATGGTTGCTACATATTTTTGCATATGTAAACTATCATTTGATACACTTTAAGGTTGCTGTTTTTTTTTTGTCATGGATTAGAATTCATACCCTTCACATGAGAGCTACATTCTTAATTAAACTACAACATGATAACAACGAGACATGGAATTGTTCACACATATGCAAGAAGTGCTACTAGCATGGATCTACGCATTTTTACACATATAAAACATTCTCATAGCCACAACTAGGTTGCTATTGTAACATAACTTCACATTATCATATCATGGACTATAATTTCACAATCTCACATATTGGTTTCACATGTTTTCACAATTTCCCATTCATATAGTTCTCTTTTCACACATTACACATTTACACATAATCACACTACACAATTTACACATGATCACATTCACATTTCACATTTCACATTTTACACTTTAGTGCCGTGACACATAGTCCAAACCACCATTAGAAGGACACATCACATAACACATACACATAGATGTCACCTAGGCAATATAATGACGACTCTTGGACTGCGCAGACTGGGAGAACAAGTCTCCACCCTAACCAGTGGTACTTGTCCACCTCCAGGATTTCATCCTAATGCCCTTAGGATCTTAACACATTGAACCTTCCCATGGGGACTTTTCCATGGTACGGTCCACGACCCTCTATGGAAGCAGTATCACACTTGGCACAGTCTTACACATTACACATACGAATTCTTACACATTTTACACATGGCGCATACACACCTTTACATTCTCTCATTCACACATGGCTCTATTTTCCTAGCATGATAATACAGATGACAAAGATTACACATTCAGTAACTTATAGTAATCAGGTTGAAAACACAATTCAACTCATTTTCATAATGGCATGCATTAATTACATATTTTTGCATGGAAATCCCATAATGCATTCCACGGTTATCCCAATGGCCTAAAAATTTAACCACATTCTGATTACAGGTTTACAACCTCACATGCAAATTTCTAGATTTTTTTGAATTATCAGATATTTACAGAAATGAAGACATTCATTTTCAAATTCAATTCAACATGAAACATAACACGAACATCAGTTTAACAGCTCACAGCCCTGAACCAAACATACACATCATTTCAGATATTTTCCCCGGATTTAATGCACAACACACCATTTACTATAAATTTTACAAGCCTACGCATGTTTGCTATTTTCCAAAGCAGAAATTTACAGTAAATCATAGGAGCATGGGAAAAATTCAGTAATCGCAGGGCACAGACTGACCCATACATGCATGGTTTATAAAATTTAGGGCACCCAATTCTCCACAGATGATGAGAATAGTGGGTGAACATACATAGCCATATCTTCCCCATGCATTCCAATAAGCTAATAATTCTACCATCCATAAAAAAATGCACAATAATTCTCCCACACACCACATTAACTAGTATACATAATATATAGAAATTACATTATATCCTCATTGCGAAAACACTTCAAAAATAGTCATATACCAGGAAGAACAACTCACTGTTCTGTCCTGAAGAACTTAACGACAGTCTCTGGCCGTTCAAAGAGTTGGACGGCAAGATCGCTGGACGCAGACTGGAGATCTTGGCGGCAAGGGCATTGACGCCAAGTTCCTGTCTGTGTAAGAGCACAGACCGAGCTCCAAATACAGGGTGAAAAGGAGGATCCATGACACGATTTAAAATCTGTAAAAATAGCAAAACCCTACTAGACATCTACATGGACGAATGTATAGGGTACTTGCCTCTAAATAAATCTTCAAAGAGATCAAAGAGGTTGATGAAGCTCTCCTTGGGCAGTCCCAAGAAGTCTCCAAAACATCCTTCCTCCTGGTTCTCATTGATCTCCACAGCAGGTTGGGGTCCGGGAAGCCTTCTCCTTGGTCCACTCTGGCCTCCAGTTGCAAGGAACCACCGGGTGAAGCTCCAAGTTGCCGGATCAGAGCATGCAAAGTCAGTTTTTTTCTTCTCACAGAAGCTAGGATTCTCTCCTCTTTACAAAGAGCCAAAGAGAGCTCCTTTTGGTGCAGAAGGAGTTTGGTTTAAAGGAGAGGGGTTTGGTGAACCCCGTAGAGGTGATGTGAAGGCTTGCTAGCCATTGGGGACATCTCCCCAATGGCTGGTCTTCCTTGCCCCCGGAGTTTCGGGGTCTGCAACGCATGCAGGTCAGAGATCTTAACGTCCACATCAATGGACGTTTGATTAAGAATTGGCATCCATCGAGGTGGACGCTGACTCAGTATGGGCGTCCATCCATGTGGATGCCAATGGGGTCCTTCGGCCAGAACTCAAAACATGCAAAAATCCTGCTTAACTTATACGTATATATTCATGCCATATATATATACTATCATGTACACACTACCACCATGCAATTCATACATTATTTACAACTAATTATACACATGCACACATAAGTATAACTAGTTAATACATACGTAGATATGTACATCTATGCATACACAAACATGAATTATTTACACGAAATAAAATAATACAACAAAATTCGAGGGCCTTACACCCTCTCCCCCTTAAAGAAACTTCGTCCTCGAAGTTTAAACAAAACTACTCAAACACACGGGGATACTTCTTCTTCATCGCATCCTCAAGCTCCCAAGTAGCCTCTTCTTGCGAGAAGTTCCGCCATAGAACTTTCACCGACGCAATACCCTTGTTCCGGAGATGTTAAACCTTCCGGTCAAGAATAGCTACTGGTTGCTCCACATACGACAAATCTTGCTGAATCTCCACTGGCTCATGACTAATCACATGAGTTGGATCTCGGACATACTTCCTGAGCATAGAAACGTGGAAAACAGGATGAACACTAGCTAAAGCTGGGGTAAAGCTAGCTCATATGCCATGCTGCCCAATCGTATGAGAATCTCATACGGGCCAATGAATCTACGGCTCAGCTTACCATGCCTGCCAAATCTGACGACACCACGAGTAGGTGATATCTTCAAGAAGACATGTTCACCCACCTCGAACTCTATATCCCTCCTCCTGTTGTCGGCATAGCTCTTCTGCCTATCCTGCGCCGCAACAAGCCTCTTCCTGATAAGTTGGACCTTATCCGAAGTCTCCTGAACTAACTCCGGACCGATCAGCTGCCTATCACCGGTCTCCTCCCAACATAAAGGAGATCTGCAAGGCCTTCCATACAATGCCTCGAATGGAGCCATACCAATACTCGTATGAAAGCTGTTGTTGTATGCGAACTCCACTAGAGGTAGATGACGCTCCCAATCATCCTTCCAATCCAGTACATATGCTCTCAACATATCCTCGAGCGTCTGGATAGTCCTCTCAGACTGTCCATCTGTCTGGGGATGAAACGCCGAACTGAGCTTCAGCTCTGAACCTAACGCATGCTGAAGACCCTTCCACAACCTCGAAGTAAATCTCGGATCTCGATCCGAAATGATCGACTTCGGCACACCATGCAATGTAACCACACTACTAACATACAATCTAGCTAAACTCTCAACCGACTGCTTCTTCTTCATAGCAAAAATGCGTAGTCTTCGAGAATATATCTACAACTACCCAAATCGAGTCATTGCCCCTTCTAGATCGAGGCATACCCGAAACAAAGTCCGTAGTGACAGCTTCCCACTTCCATACTGGGATCTCCATCCTTTGTATGAGGCCGGATGGTTGTTGTCGCTCGGCCATCACTTGCTGACGCACTAAACACCGGGATACATAATCTACCACATCCTTCTTCATGCCGGACCACCAAAAGGACCTCTTCAAATCCTGGTACATCTTAGTGTTACCCGGATGAATAGAGAATCTCGACCTGTGAGCCTCCGCTAACATATGCTCATAGACATCTACCAAATCAGGACACAAACACGGTGATGGAATCTAATCACACCATCTACGAAATAAAATAATACAACAAAATTCGAGGGCCTTACAAGAAGTCCCCAACGGCTATCAGACATCCCATCACCCCTCCGGGATATCCCAAACCCCTTCTCCTATAAACCAAACCCCTTCTGCACCAAGAAGACCTCTCTTGGCTCTTTTGAAAGAGGAGAGGAAACCCTAACTCTAGCTGTGAGAAAACCTGAAGTTTGCATACTTTGATCTGGCATTTTGGAGCTCATCCAGTGACCTACAGAAACTGGAAGGTAGCTGGAGCCTAGAGGAAGGCTTCCCTGACTCCAACCTGCTGTGGAGATAGACCAAGAACCCAGAGGAGTGGTGTTTTGGAGGGTTCTTGGGACTTCCCAAGGAGAGCTTCATCGACCTCTTTGATCCCTTTGAAGATTTATTTAGAGGCAAGTAACCCATACATTTCGTACATGTATGAGTCTAGTAGGGTTTTACTATTTTTATGAGATTTTATCGTGTTCTGGATCCCCCAAATTCTGTTGTTTTTGGAGCTCGGGTCTGTGTTTTTGTTTAGACCTGAACTTGACGCAAGTTCTCTTGCCGTTAAGATCTCCAGTTGGCGGCATGCGATGAGGCCGTTATGCTCCGTTAACGGCCAGATTGTGCTGTTAAGTTCTTCAGGGTAGAACAATGAGCAGTTCTCCCTTATATATGATTTATTTTCCGAAGTGTTTTCGTATGAGGATATAAAGTAATTGTTGTATGTTATGTGAAATAGATACAGTGATGTGTGGGAAATTTTCTTATGCATTTGTGGATGGTAGGAGTTATTAGTTTTATTAAAATGCATGTTGGAAGAAATGATTGTACATATCTGTCCACTGTTCACATGATCCGTGAAGAATTCGAGTGCCTAAATTTTTATCAACCATGTATGTATGTGTCAGTCTATGCCCTGCAAATTTCGGAATTTTTCTTAGAGCATGTGATTTACTGTAATTTCTGTTTTGGAAATAGAGGACATGCGTAGGATTTGTAAAGTTTACAGTAAATTGTGTGTTGTGCAATAAATCCGGGGAAAATTCCTATGATGATGTGTATCTTAGGTTCAGGGCTGTGAACTGTCAAACTGGATATTCATATTATGTTCCATGATAAATTGAATTATGAATGGCATGAAACTGAATGTTTTAATTTCTGTAAATGTAATATGACTCAGAAAAATTGGAATTTTGTATGTAAGGTCATGAACCTGCATTAGTGTGTGGTTAAAATTTCATGATAATTGGATAATTGTAAAGTGTATTATGAAATTTCCATGTGAAAACATGTGATAAATGCATGCTATTATGAATATGATTTGATGATGTGTTTGCCAACCTGATTAATGTGAGCTATTGAATGTTTGATTTCTGTCAACAATAGTATCATGATTAGGAAAACAGAGCCATGTGTATAAGTGAGAGAATGTAAAGACATGTGTAATATGTGTGTTAAAATCGGAATGTGTAATGTGTAAGACTGTGCCATGTGTGACACTGCTTCCATAGAGGGCCGTGGAACCGTACCATGGAAAAGTCCCCATGGAACGGTTCAATGTGTTAACATCCTAAGGGAATTAGGTTGAAATCCTGGAGGTGTACAAGTACCACTGGTTAGGGTGGAGACTTGTTCTCCCAGTCCGCGCAGTCCAAGAGTCGTCACTATATTGCCTAGGTGACGTCTATGTGTATGTGTTATGTGATGTGTCCTTCTTATGGTGGTTTGGACTATGTGTCACGGCACTAAATTGTGAAATGTGAATGTGACTATGTGTAAATTGTGTAGTGTGAATATGTGTAAATGTGCAATGTGTAAAAAGAGAACTATGTGAATGAGTGATTATGCAAACACGTGAAACCAATAAGTTAGATCGTGAAATTGTGATCCATGATACATTAATGTGAAATTATGTTATAACAGAAACCTAGTTGTGTTTATAAGAATGTTTTATATGTGCAAAAATGCGTAGAATCCAGGCTAGGAACAATTCTTGCTTATGTGTAAACGTTTCCATGTTTAAGTGCTATCGTGTTGTAGTTAATTGGAATTGTAGCTCTCATGCAATAGGATGTGAATTGCTAAATTATGTCAAAACAGCAACCTTAATGTGTATGAAATGATAAATTGCATGTGCAAGAATGTGTAGAAACCATGATAGGAATGATTCCTTTTATGTAGGCAAGAATCCTATGTATGGTTGCTTCCATGCTGTAGCTTGATTTGAAATATAGCTTTCATGTGATTGAATGAGTAGAAAGCATGTGATATGATATTTATTTTGGAATGGCTTAAATCATGTACCATGTATTTTAAATTTTGTAGAATTATCCTGATAGGTTGTCTTTTATCAATGTCAAGCATGCTATATGTTTCGCTTTGTAAATTGGAATGAAAAATCTACTGTGATATATGCATGTATGAGGTGTGTGGTGTTATTTGCTGAGTCTTTTAGACTCATTCCTTGCTTCGGCGTATAGGTTTAGTTGGTGATCCTACATCGTTAGAGGAGACTGTGGAGAGTGACTCCGAGCGTGGCGAGTAGCCTGGTGGAGTTGTCATCGTGACATTTTGCTTGCATTGTATGTAATTGAGGCATTGTAATGAAACTATTATGTAATTGTGGACAAGCTATGTAATCTGATTTTTAGCACTTTACTTACGTGGACTTTAGTTATCTTTAAATTGTCTTTTGAACCATGTATGTTAAATGTGGATGATGAAATGAAGACAAGTAGTTCTTTTGTTTCCGCTACTCTATATTTATATTTATGAGCATCTCAATCGTATGTTATTGTTTGGGTAAATGTCCCACTGTGATGACGTTCATTATACCTGCATGGATTGGTATAATCGTACCGGTATAAAGAGGGTCATCATAGAGATTGGTATCAGAGAGACCGTTGAGATTGCGCATGAATATATATAAGTCATCATCCCATTACATGCTAAGTCTACATAGGAATGTCCACATGTGTAGAAATCATTAATAATGAGTGGAAAATAGATAAGAAAATGGTTAGGAAATAAATTAACGTAGCTCTAATAGTGGCTGAAATTTATTGCAGCCATGGCTTCGAGAGGTAGGCGTGGCGGAGCGCCGGCCCGTGAGGACGAGCTGAGACGTGAGGAGCGGGCGGAGTAGCAAGCCCCGGCACCGCACGGTCCTGTACTTCCCCCACCGCCGCCTGTGGATTATGGAGTGTTCATGCAAGGTTTGGTGCAGGCCATGCAGACGCAGGCCCACACCCAGGCTGCACTCCAGGCTCAGTTGGAGGCTCAGGTTAGCATAATCAATCAAAGTGTAGTCTGTTTTATTTAATTGTATGATGTTATGTTGAATGTGTATTAATTGTGGTTGGATGTAGCAGGCTCAAGTCCCAGCTCAGGACCATGGTGGACCCTCTATCATGGAAAGATTCAAGAGGATGCTGCCACCCTCTTTTAGGGGGAGAGCGATCCATTACTAGCTGAAGCTGGATGAGGGAGATCGAGAAGATCTTCCGGGCTATTAGGTGTGCGGACGATGATAAGGTTACTTTAGCCACCTATATGCTTCAGGTATGTGTTAGTTTTGTATGTTTGTATGTTCTATTAAGTTAGATTTGTTTAGATGGTGCTTATGAACGGTGTACTGCAGGAAAGAGCTGATGTATGGTGGGCTTCATTACTACGTACACGGTTTGAGGACGGTGCGGTTGATGTTGCTTGGGACGAGTTCGTGAGGCTCTTTCGGGCCATGTTCGTCCCCGAGCATATTCAAGATCGGATGAAGTAGGAGTTCCTCTCTTTGACTCAGGGCTCCATGACCGTGCTCGAATATGAGGCCAGGTTTGCAAATTATCTAAATATGCACCTCATATCGTGACAGATGAGCGCAGGAAAGCAAAGAAGTTCGTGATGGGCCTTAAGCCATCACTTAGGACGAGGCTAGTGGCGTTCGACCATCGCACTTTGGACGAGGCCCTTCGTGCTGCCTGTAGGTAGGAGGGTGAGATGGAGCAATACCTTGAAGAGAAGAAGGCTTCGCAGAAGAGACCTGCAACTACGTTCCAGCGGCAAGACAAGAAGAAAGCGGTGTACCAAACACAGTAGCGATCAGTAGCAGTCGGCAGTGCACATGTACCCTTTGTACGTTCCCCTGGTGTGAAGAAAGAGTGTCCCCATTGTGGGAAGATGCATGGTGGTTCCGAGTGTTGGATGATTGCGGGAAAGTGCTTGAAGTGCGGAAGCAGTGACCACAAGATCAAGGATTCTTCGAGACTTCAGCAGGGAGTCCAGCGCGGAGCGCCAGCCCCAGCAGCAGTAGCAGCAGCAGCGCCAGCTACAAGAAGACCAAGAAGGCCTCGAGCCCCAACTCGAGTGTTTGCTCTAGCACGCGAGGATGCCGAGCAGGCGGAACATGTCACCGAAGGTACGGTTTTACTTCTAGGTGTGCACGCTCGGGTTTCGTTTGATATGGGTGCCACTCACTTGTTCATTTCCGAGCGGTTCGCTAGGCAGTTAGCTCTAGAGTCAGGCGTAGAGTCTAAGGAGTTAGAGGTCCCTTTGTCTGTGCACACCCCTGTGGGTACGGTATCGACTAGGAAGTGCATTCCGTCGTTACCTGTGTGCATTGAGGATAGAGTCCTAGAAGGGTGTTTCTTCTTGCTAAAGATGAAGGACTATGATGCTATTCTTGGTCTGCGTTAGTAGATTGTCGTGGAAAGAGGATTGTTTTTCACATTCCTGGTGAGGATGAGTTCTCTCATCCCTTGCCAAGGAACTTGGCGGGAAAGTTGGTCATCTATGCCATGAAGGCGATGCGCATGGTAAACAAGGGTTGTGACGCTTTTCTTGCCAGCGTGGTATTAGTACCAGAGGCTGATGAGTCACCTACTCTTGCAGAGATCGAGGTAGTGTAGGATTTTCTAGACGTTTTTCCCGATGATTTATCTGGATTGCCACCAGATAGAGAGATAGAGTTCACCATAGAGTTGCTTCCGGGCACCTCTCCTATCTCAAAAGCTCCATATCGGATGGCACCTGCGGAGTTAGCCGAGTTAAGGAGGCAGTTGCAAGAGTTGCTAGATAAGGGATTTATTCGCCCTAGTGTTTCCCCTTGGGGCGCAACTGTCTTATTTGTAAAGAAGAAGGATGGATCACTTAGGTTATGCATCGATTATAGAAAGCTAAACCAAGTGACTGTGAAGAACATGTATCCCTTACCTCACATTGATGATTTGTTTGACCAGTTGCAAGATGCATCAGTCTTTTCTAAGATTGATTTGCGATCTGGTTGTCATCAGTTGAGGATTCGGAGTGAGGATGTGTCCAAGACGGCATTCAGATCTCGTTATGGACATTATGAGTTTTTGGTCCTTCCATTCGGATTGACCAAGGGCCCTACAGCGTTCATGGATCTCATGAACCGGGTGTTTAGGCTGTATCTAGATAGCTTTGTTGTAGTGTTTATTGATGATGTGCTGGTCTACTCTCCGGATGAGGCCACACACCGTCAGCATTTGAGGGTAGTATTAGAGGTTCTCCGTGAGCACAAGCTGTATGCTAAGTTCAGCAAGTGCGATTTCTGGTTGCGCGAGATTCATTTCCTCGGCCATGTTATCTCTGGTTCTGGTGTTGCAGTTGATCCAGCAAAGGTCTAGGTAGTTATGGATTGGAGACTCCCAAGACCCCTTCGAAGATTCGTAGTTTTCTGGGTTTGGGTAGTTACTATCGGCGATTCATTGAGGGATTTTCATCCATCGCCGCCCATTGACTCAGCTCACCAGAAAGGGAGTGAAGTTTGTCTGGTCCGAGAGGTGTGAGAGTAGTTTTCAACTGTTGAAGACTAAGCTCACGTCAGCTCCGGTGTTAGTCTTACCGAGTGGTGTAGAGGGTTTTGCTATCTACACGGATGCGTCTCGGATTGGCTTAGGCTGTGTGCTAATGCAGCAAGGAAGGGTAGTGGCATATGCTTCTCGTCAGTTGAAGGAGCATGAGAAGAACTATCTGACTCATGATTTGGAGCTCGCAGCAGTGGTTCATGCACTAAAGAATTGGAGGCACTATCTTTATGGTGTCAGATCTGAGGTGTTTACCAACAACAAGAGCTTGAAGTAACTTTTCTCCCAAAAGGAATTAAACCTGAGGCAGAGAAGATGGATTGAGTTCTTGAAGGACTATGACTTCGACCTTCAGTATCACCCTGGGAAGGCGAATGTCGTAGCGGATGCTCTGAGTAGGAAGAGACCATCCCTCCAGCAGGACTAGAAGATGTTGGAGGATGCGGCTTGCGCGTTGTCTGAGTTAGAGCCATCGTTGTGTCAGGCTTTCGTAGCTCAGCTATCCCTTAGATCCTCAGTGTTGGATGAGGTGATCGAGCAGCAGAAAGCCGACCCTAGACTCCTAGAGTTAGTGGGCAAGGCAGGCATTGCTCGTGATGAGGACGGTGTGATTAGATTTCATCACCGTGTTTGTGTCCCTGATTTGGTAGATGTCCGTGAGCATGTGTTAGCGGAGGCTCATAGATCGTGATTCTCTATTCATCCGGGTAACACTAAGATGTACCAGGATTTGAAGAGGTCCTTTTGGTGGTCTGGCATGAAGAGGGATGTGGCAGATTATGTATCCCGGTGTTTAGTATGCCAGCAAGTGAAGGCCGAGCGACAGCGACCATCCGGCCTTATGCAAAGGGTGGAGATCCCAGTATGGAAGTGGGAAGCTGTCACTATGGACTTTGTTTCGGGTTTGCCTCGATCTTGAAGGGGCAACAACTCGATTTGGGTAGTCGTAGATAGATTTTCGAAGACTGCGCATTTCTTGCCTATGAAGAAGAAAGTCGGTTGAGAGTTTAGCTAGATTGTATGTTAGTAGTGTGGTTAGATTGCATGGTGTGCCGAAGTCGATCATTTCGGATCGAGATCCGAGATTTACTTCGAGGTTGTGGAAAGGTCTTCAGGATGCGTTAGGTTCGGAGCTGAAGCTCAGTTCGGCATTTCATCCCCAGACAGATGGACAGTCCGAGAGGACTATCAGACGCTCGAGGATATGTTGAGAGCGTGTGTACTGGATTGGAAGGATGATTGGGAGCGTCATCTACCTCTAGTGGAGTTCGCATACAAAACAACTTTCATGCGAGTATTGGTATGGCTCCATTTGAGGCGTTGTATGGATGGCTTGCAGATCTCCTTTATGTTGGGAGGAGACCGGTGATAGGCAGCTGATCGGTTCGGAGTTAGTTCAGGAGACTTCGGATAAGGTCCAGCTAATCAGGAAGAGGCTTGTTGCGTCGCAGGATAGGCAGAAGAGCTACGCCGACAACAGAAGGAAGGATTTAGAGTTCGAGGTGGGTGATCATGTCTTCTTGAAGATATCACCTACTCGTGGTGTCGTCAGGTTTGGTAGGCATAGTAAGTGGAGCCCTAGATTCATTGGCCCATATAAGATTCTGAGACGATTGGGCAGCGTGGCATATGAGCTAGCTTTACCCCCAGCTTTAGCTAGTGTTCATCCCGTTTTCCACGTTTCTATGATTTGGAAGTATGTCCCAGATCCATCTCTTGTGTTTAGTCATGAGCCAGTGGAGATTCAGCCCGATTTGTCGTATGTGGAGCAACCAGTAGCTATTCTTGACCGGAAGGTTCAGCATCTCCGGAACAAGGGTATTGCGTCGGTGAAAGTTCTATGGCGAAACTTCTCGCGAGAGGAGGCTACTTGGGAGCTTGAGGATGCGATGAAGAAGAAGTATCCCCGTTTGTTTAAACTTTGAGGACGAAGTTTCCTTAAGGGGGATAGGGTGTAAGGCCCTCGAATTTGTTTGTCATTATTCTATTTTATGAGAACTCATGTTGTGTGTACTTGTATATGCATATGTAATATTTATGTACAATATTAGCTAGTGATACTTATGTGTGCATGTGTATAATTAGATTATAATATTGCTTGAATGGCATAGGGGTAGTGTGTACATGATAGTATACATATTGCATGTAAGTATAGCATATGCATGGATTTTCGGCATGTTTTAAGTTCTGGCCGAAGCCAATTGGCGTCAACAGGTGGACGTCCATGGTGGTAAACATCTATATCGTTGGACGCTAATACTTAAATAAACGGCCATGGATGTGGACGTTAATATCTCTGACTTGCATGCGTTGCAAACCCCGAAATTCGGGGGCAAGCAAGCCCAACCATTGGGGTGAAGTCCCCAACGGCTATCAGACATCCCATCACCCCTCCGGGATATCCCAAACCCCTTCTCCTATAAACCAAACCCCTTCTGCACCGGAAGACCTCTCATGGCTCTTTTGCAAGAGGAGAGGAAACCCTAACTCTAGCTGTGAGAAAACCTAAAGTTTGCATGCTTTGATCCGGCAATTTGGAGCTCATTCGACGACCTACAGCAACTGGAAGCTAGCTGGAGCCTAGAGGAAGGCTTCCTCGACTCCAACCTGCTGTGGAGATAGACCAAGAACTCGAGGAGTGGTGTTTTGGAGGCTTCTTGGGACTACCCAAGGAGAGCTTCATCAACCTCTTTGATCCCTTTGATGATTTATTTAGAGGCAAGTAACCCATACATTCGTCCATGTATGAGTCTAGTAGGGTTTTACTATTTTTATGAGATTTTATCGTGTCCTGGATCCCCCAAATTCTCTTGTTTTTGGAGCTCGGGTCTGTCTTTTTGTTCAGACCTGAATATGACGGCAAGTTCTCTTACCGTTAAGATCTTCAGTTGGCGGCATGCGATGAGGCCGTTAAGCTCCGTTAACGGCCAGACTGTGTCGTTAAGTTCTTCAGGGCAGAACAGTGAGCTGTTCTCCCTTGTATATGATTTATTTTCCGAAGTGTTTTCGCATAAGCATATAAAGTAATTGTTGTATGTTATCTGAAATAGATACAGTGATGTGTGGGGACAATTCTTATGCATTTGTGGATGGTAGGAGTTATTAGTTTATTAAAATGCATGTTGGAAGAAATGGTTGTACATATCTATCTACTGTTCACATGATCCATGAAGAATTCGAGTGCCCAAATTTTTATAAACCATGTATGTATGTGTCAGTCTATGCCCTGCAAAGTTTGGAATTTTTCTTAGAGCATGTGATTTACTGTAATTTCTGTTTTGGAAATGGAAGACATGAGTAGGATTTGTAAAGTTTACAGTAAATTGTGTGTTGTGCAATAAATCCGGGGAAAATTTCTGTGATGATGTGTATGTTAGGTTCAGGGATGTGAACTGTCAAACTGGATATTCATGTTATGTTCCATGATAAATTGAATTATGAATGGCATGAAACATAATTTTTAATTTCTATAAATGTAATATGACTCAAAAAATCGGAAAATTTGTATGTGAGGTCATGAACCTGCAATTAGTGTGTGGTTAAAATTTCATGATATTGGATAACTATAAAGTGTATTATGAAATTTCCATGTGAAAACATGTGATAAATGCATGCTATCATGAATATGATTTGATGATGTGTTTGCCAACCTGATTAATGTGAGCTACTGAATGTTTGATTTCTATGAACAATAGTATTATGATTAGGAAAACAGAGCCATGTGTATAAGTGAGAGAATGTAAAGACATGTGTAATATGTGTGTTAAAATCGAAATGTGTAATGTGTAAGACTGTGCCATGTGTGACACTGCTTCCATAGAGGGCCGTGGAACCATACCATGGAAAAGTCTCCATGAGAAGGTTCAATGTGTTAAGATCCTAAGGGCATTAGGATTAAATCCTGGAGGTAGACAAGTACAACTGGTTAGGGTAGAGACTTGTTCTCCCGGTCTGCACAGTCCAAGAGTCGTCACTGTATTGCCTAGGTGACGTCTATGTGTATGTGTTATGTGATGTGTCCTTCTAATGGTGGTTTGGACTATGTGTCACGGCACTAATTTGTGAAATGTGAATGTGACTATGTGTAAATGTGTAGTGTGAATATGTGTAAATGTGCAATGTGTAAAAAGAGAACTATGTGAATGAGTGATTGTGCAAACACGTGAAACCAATAAGTTAGATCGTGAATTTGTGATCCATGATACATTAATGTGAAATTATGTTATAACAACAGCCTACTTGTGTTTATAAGAATGTTTTATATGTGCAAAAATGCGTAGAATCCATGCTAGGAACAATTATTGCTTATGTGTAAACGTTTCCATATTTAAGTGCTAACGTGTTGTAGTTAATTGGAATTGTAGCTCTCATGCGATAGGATGTGAATTGCTAAATTATGTAAAAAAAGCAACCTTAATGTTTATGAAATGATAAATTACATGTGCAAGAATGTGTAGAAACCATGATAGGAATGTTTCCTTTTATGTAGCCAAGAATCCTATGTGTGGTTGCTTCCATGCTGTAGCTTGATTTGAAATATAGCTTTCATGTGATTGAATGAGTAGAAAGCATGTGATAGGATATTTATTTTGGAATGGCTTAAATCATGTACCATGTGTTTAAAATTTTGTAGAATTATCCTGATAGGTTGTCTTTTATCAATGTCCAAGCATGCTATATGTTTTGCTTTGTAAATTGGAATGAAAAACCTACTGTGATATATGCATGTATGAGGTGGGTGGTGTTATTTGCTGAGTCTTTTAGACTCATTCATTGCTTCGGCGTACAGGTTTAGTTAGTCACCCTACATCAGTAGAGGAGACAGTGGAGAGTGACTCTGAGCTTGGCGAGTAGCCTGGTGGAGTCGTCATCGTGACATTTTGCTTGCATTGTATGTAATTGAGGCATTGTAATGAAACTATTATGTAATTGTGGACAAGCTATGTAATTTGATTTTTAGCACTTTATTACGTGGACTTTAGTTATCTTTAAATTGTCTTTTGAACCATGTATGTTAAATGTGGATGATGAAATGAAGACAAGTAGTTCTTTTGTTCCGCTACTATGTATTTATATTTATGAGCATCTCAATGTATGTTATTGTTTGGGTAAATGTCCCACTGTGATGACGTTGATTATACCGACGTGGATTGGTATAATCGTACCGATATAAAGAGGGTCGTCGCATGCAGAACCAGCAGCAAGAGAGGCCGCAGCTCCTAGTGCTTCATTGGAAGTTGCTGTCATCACCGAAGTTGCAATGGAGACTCCGGTTGCTGAAGAAAATTCAGAAGTAACAGATTCTGTCAGAAGATCAGAGGATCCTCTTCCCACCTCCTCTGTGGCTTCTGTACTCCGTCAAGTCTTAGAATCCATTCACTTCTCCCAGGTGGATAAAAACACCGGTGGGAGTTTGGTTGATCAGTCTGTGGCACCTGGCCACATTGAAGATTCTGTATTATTTGATGCTCCTATTTAGGGGGAGCAAGGAAGATTTGTGGAAAATGCTCCTATTCAGGGCGAGCAAGTTATTGAGAAGGAAGTAGCATCTCAAGGGGCACTTTCTGAAGATGCTTCTGTGAATGAAGAGCAGTTTGAAGCTCCAATAGAGATCGAGGAGCAAGTAGAAAAGGGAAGCCCCAGCAAGAAAAGTGCTCACAAAAGGCAGAAGAAATTTTTAAAGAAGATGCACTTAAAGCCCATCTTGAAGCGATTGGATGATCAAGGTGCAGTCCTTAACTTAGTAAATTCACCTGTAAGTACTGTCATTGAGCGCCAGGCATCTTTGTCAAATGACATTTTTCAATCAAATGTTGCTATGAAGTGGCTCAATAAGGAGCTAAGCTCTATGAAGTTGATGCTGTCTGAGGTTTTAAAGGCAGTAGGGCCCAAAGATCCTACTCCTCAAGAGTGTGATCCTTTAGGGCCAAGTGAGGTTAATGCAGGTCCATCAGGGCAAGTCAGTATTGATCTTGTGGAGCGGCCATCAGGGGCTTCAGTTGTTGCTCCAGCAGGGCCATTAGGGCCAAGTGCTGAAGTTCAGCCCTCTGAAAAGGTGCCTAGTGAAAATTCTATTTTGTGTCAGAAGTCTGGACCGGAGAAGGAGTCACTCAATCTAGTGGATCCGGTAGTTGAACAAGAAGATTAGGTTGTAGCTCTTGAGCCCCCTCCCTCTTCTTCACTTACCACTCCAGCTGCTCCCTCTCCTCCATCTTCATCCACTGCACCTCCAGCTCCAACCACCTTTAAACGACCCCGTTCAAGATCTGTTTCCTCTCCCCAACCTTTTTCCTCTCAACTTGCCTCATCTCCTATTTCTTCCACCATTGTTCCTCCTCCACCATCCTCTCCTCCTAAGCTTCCCCCAGCATCCTCTTCAGCTGGACCTTCCTCTTCTGGTCCTTCTACATCAGAACCTTTGTTCTTCCTACAGTACTCTTGACTCTATATTCAATCCACCTACACCTCCCTCTTTCATTACCATTATCCCTGAAGGTGCCCAACTCACACAAATAGAAATCCAAGATATGAAGTATGAATTTGAAGTAGCAATACTTCGTTCAGTCCTGGGTGTTGGGACCCACTCTCACAGGACAGGCTCTTCTAGTCCTGTCTCTAAGAAGAGGAGACTGACATCCTCTCATCCTGTCTCTTCTGAACCTTGCTATCCTCCCCTTTGGTTTTGCTCTCTATCTCCAACAAGCAGAAACCTATCTTGAAGAATATCTTCAAAAGGTCGTTTTTGCCCATATTTTTGGCCTTCCTTTCCAAAATCTTCTGAACATCTCACCACCATCTTTCTATACCCATCTCTCTAAGCTTATCAGTCAAAAATCTTCTCCATGACTGAAGCCAAACTGAAGAGCAGTGGGCTCGAAGCAACAAAGACCTGTACAGTCATTCCGACGAGTTCAAGCTGCCCGATATCCGCCTAGGGAAGCTCCTCCTCCCCTTTCTGAGTGGTTCCAAATCCATCACAAAAATTTGTTTGGCCCCTTCATTCAGAAAGAAATCAAATTTATCTGGCAGTATCAGATGTACAGTAACTACTGCTATGTAAATCGCCTCCCAGAATCTCAGTTGGGTCAGTTTCGTGCAGCCATCAGGGCCCTCTGTTCAAGCACATCTCATACTGAGTCCCATCAGGTTGATTTTGCCACCTTGGTTATTCATGATGTAGTGTTCCTTCCCCCTCTCCATACTTTGATTATGGACTCTTCCGTAGGAACACTCATCTTTGAGCGAGCTGCAAGGGTAATGGCCAAAATATTTGTGCAAGACGGCCGTGACTTATCCTTCCCAAGATTCGTCTTCAAGCAATATCTTCAGGGGCACATCAAGGCAGATGTTCTGGCCCCCATTCTCTCTGAATGTGAACGGCTGTCTCCTGAAGAGAGGACGAAACTCTATCCCTTGTCTGCTCAGCAGCTAGGCGATCTCAATGCCTCTCAGGCCAACTCCAATCAACCTCCCTTGTCACCTGGTGATTTTTTGGATGCCAACTCTCTTCACCTCAAGATTGAAGCCTTTCTTCAGTTTAAAGCAAGAGTTTAGGTCGCTTAAGATTGACTATCCCCTCAAGAGTGAAGCCTTTCTTCGGTTTGTTAGCTTTGGGTCCTTCTTAACTTACAAGTTAGCCCTTGGTAGTGTTAAGTATGTGGACTTCATTTTAGATCAAAGGCAGCTTCATATCAAAGGGATAGCTCCCACCATGGGACCCTCCTATCAAATTGACTTTGGGGCCTTTCAAGCCTTCTTTGAAGAGCAGGAACGCCAGGCACTCCCTGTCATCAGGCGCATTGGCTCCTTGTTATCCCCTGCTTATTACTTATCTGTAAATCCTCAAAACTGATCAATATATGTTGGTTGTCTGCCCTTCCATCTTTTCTCTTCTTTCTTTGTCTCAGAGTATCTTTTTCTTACTGACAAAAAGGGGGAGAAAATTAGCATGTCTGAAATACATTTCGAAAATCTTCAGATTTAGAAAAATACTTAGCATGTTTTAAATACTTTCCGAAAATATTCATGCTTATTGATAATTTTTTGTTATCACCAAAAACGGGGAGATTGATGATCAGTCTATCCCCACGAAAATTTTAAATATCCATGTATTTTGGTAATTAAAAAAACCTTATCAAAGTTCTCTAAGTCTTAAGTACAGGAAATACTCCAAGGTCAAGGTCAATCAAGCCAATATTGGTAAGCATTATATTTCTGAAGCATTAATTATTTCAAGATTGTATCTATCTAAGTCCACATCGATTTCGGTTGAAAATCACAATGATTTCTTAAGTCATCATAACGATTTGCTCATCGCAATGATTTCTTAAGTCATCATCACGATTTGCCCATCGTAACAATTTGCTTATCGCAACGATTTCTTAAGTCATCATAACGATTTGTCCATCGTAACGATTTGCTCATCGCAACAATTTCTTAAGTCATCATAATGATTTGCCCATCGTAACGATTTGCTCATCGCAACGATTTCTTAAGTCATCATAACGATTTGCCCATCGTAACGATTTGCTCATCGCAACGATTTCTTAAGTCATCATAACGATTTGCTCATCGCAACGATTTCTTAAGTCATCATAACGATTTGCTCATCGCAACGATTTCTTAAGTCATCATAACGATTTGCCCATCGTAACGATTTGCTCATCACAACGATTTCTTAAGTCATCATAACGATTTGCCCATCGTAATGATTTGCTCATCCCAATGATTTCTTAAGTCATCATAACGATTTGCCCATCGTAACGATTTGCTCATCGAAGCGATTTCTTTAGAGCTCATAACGATTTGCTTCGTGCAACGATTTCTTTAGAGCTCATAACGATTTGCCTCGCGCAACGATTTCTTTAGAGCTCATAACAATTTGCCTCGCACAACGATTTCTTTAGAGCTCATAACGATTTGCTTCACGCAACGATTTCTTTAGAGCTCATAACGATTTGCTTCACGCAACGATTTCTTTAGAGCTCATAACGATTTGCTTCAGGCAACGATTTCTTTAGAGCTCATAATGATTTGCCTCGCACAACGATTTCTTTAGAGGTCATAACGATTTGCTTCGCGCAACGATTTCTTTAGAACTCATAACGATTTGTTAAGTGTTCATAATAATTTCTTCTTTGAACACATCGACTTGCTTTTCATAACGATTTGTTAAGTGTCCATAACGATTTCTTCGTTGAATACAACGATTTGCCCTCTACAATGACTTGTTGGTATTCATTAAGATTTCATAAGTCATATAGACAACGACTTTATAGTTTATATCGACTTGATATTTATCTTATCTCTTAAGGAGTTGAGTAGTCAAAGACTTCCTTATCTGTCTGACTGCTGTGCATTTAATGAGATAGAACATATCTCTACATGCTTGCACATAATATCCTTTTACTATTGTGCATATTCTATCAACATCTTTTAGGACAAGCAATTTGGCATTGCTATTTTGGTGAATACTCGCATAATCGTTTACTGACAACAAGAGACAGCCTAGCTGTCTACTGTTTTAGCATTTAATATGTGCAGGGTCCTAAAGATGTTCTGTCATACAACGTTGGACCATATAGACACCAGAAGATCTTATCTCTTTGTGTGCTCAACTGGATAAAAGATTGTTGAAGCTTCCAAATGTCAATCAGTCTAACGTCTACCAATCTAAGAGACAACGGTTACTTCAACGGCCGTATTTCAAAAGGAGATATAAATACAAGACATAAGAATAGAATGATAAGTAACTGAGTGGAGAACAAGCATCTCACATACAAGCATTCAAATTCTTCTGCAAGAAGTCTAGAGCCAAGAATCTCATTCCTCATCATCTTTAGCTCTTCGCTCTCTGTGCTGTAATAGAATTTCTAAGAGAGCCCATGTAGTTCTGAGAGTGTGCCTTGTTTAGATCTTTTGCTCTCAGTGCTTGTTGCTTCAGATCTTGGCTTGTAAAAGCTTGATCTAGGGGCTTGAATTCATTCTATTCTCTTTGTGGTGTTTCCCTTCGTGTCCGAAGGAACACCTGGTGGGATCTAGGGTGTTGTTTCCCTTCAGTTGTGAAGGAAGACCTGGTGTGGTATCCAGGGTGTTGTTGTTCCCTTCTGGTGTGAAGGAAGACCAGCTGAGCTGGGTGTTGTAGTGTCCATAGGGGGATTGTACCCTAGTTAGTGGAATCCTGAGTTGTTGCTCAGGAACAGGACGTAGGACTCCTAAGGAGAGGAGGTCCGAACCAGGATAATTTCTTGTGTTGTGTGGTTGTTTTCCTTGTGTGATTGCACTTTGAACTAACTGTTACTATCCTTCATCGAAGAACGTCTTTTGTGTGAATGTTTTAAGTACATGTACTATTCAAGTAAAATTTTTAAAGACCTATTCACCCCCCCTCTGGGCTTGTCAACCGGGCAACAGGAGTATGAGGCCAGGTTTGTCGAGCTTTCCAAGTATGCTCCCCATATTGTTTCAGACGGGTGTAGGAAGACCAAGAAGTTTGTGATGGGGCTCAAACCATCACTCAGGTCGAGAATGGTTGCTTTTGACCATCGGACTTTGGACGAGGTTCTCAGTGCAACATACAGGCAGGAGAGCGAGATGGATCAGTACTTAGAAGAGAAGAGGGCAGCTCAAAAGTCGTCAGTGCCTCCTTTCTAGAGGTAGGATAGGAAGAAGGCAGCGGTGTACCAGCAGCCACAGCGTCCAGTAGCAGCTCCGAGTCAGCAGTCGGTTGTACCCCAGACACCAAGCTTCAGGCCCAGCGACAAGAAGGCGTGTCCTCATTGCGGAAGGACACATGGTGGATTCGAGTGTTGGAAGCTTGCAAGGATGTGCCTGAAGTGTGGCATCACCGAGCACCAGATCTGAGACTACCCCAGACTTTAGCAGTTTACTCATAGTGGAGCGCCAGCCCCAGTAGTAGCGGCACCAGTGACAGAGAAACCAGGATGGGCTCCGGCCCAAGCCCAAGTGTATGCACTAGCTCGTGAGGATGCAGAGCAGGCCGAGAACGTCACGGAAGGTACATTTCTAGTTATGGGTGTACGGGCTCGAGTGTTGTTTGATACGGGTGCTACGCGCTGGTTCATTTCTGAGCGGTTTGCCAAGTAGTTAGCGGTAGAGTCTTGAGTTGAGGCAGAGGAGTTAGAGGTTCCCTTGTCTGTGCACACACCAGTAGGTACGATAGCGACCAAGAAGTGCATTCCATCCTTACCAGTGTGCATTGAAGATCGAGACTTGTTTGGCTTCTTCTACTTGCTTAAGATGCAGAACTATGATGCTATACTTGGTCTGCATTGGCTTGACAAGCACTATGCCTTGGTTGATTGCAGAAGGAAGAAGATTACTTTCTGTATTCCTAGAGAGGATGAATTCTTACATCTGTTGCCAAGGAATCTAGCGGGAGGGTTTGTGATCTCCGCCATGAAGGCTATGAAGATGGTAAACAAGGGTTGTGATGCTTTTCTTGCCAGTGTAGTCTTAGTTCCTAAGGCTGATCAGTCACCTACCCTTGAGGAGATCGAGGTTGTGCAGGAATTCACAGAGATGTTCCCTGATGATTTTTCTGGATTGCCACCAGCAAGGGAGATAGAGTTCTCTATAGAGTTGCTTCCATGCACCTTACCTATCTCTAAGGCTCCCTACTGGATGGCACCTGTGGAGTTAGCCGAGCTGAAGAAGCAGTTGTAGGATTTTCTTGACAAGGGGTTCATTCACCCTAGTGTGTCCCCATAGGGCGCACCTGTGCTATTCGTGAAGAAGAAAGATGGTTCCTTTAGGCTGTGCATCGACTACAGGAAGCTCAATCAGGTGACAGTGAAGAATAGTTACCCCTTGCCGCGCATAGATGATTTGTTTGATCAGTTGCAGAATGCTTCCATGTTTTCCAAGATAGATCTACGATCCGACTACTTTTAGTTGAGGATCAAGGGAGAAGATGTGTCTAAGACTGCATTCCGGACCCGCTATGGACACTATGAGTTTCTTGTGCTTCCATTTGGTCTGACTAACGCCCCTGTAGCATTTATGGATCTCATGAATAGGGTGTTTAGGTCGTATTTGGATAGTTTTGTTGTGGTGTTCATGGACGATGTGTTAGTCTATTCCCTTGATGAGGCTACACATCATGAGCATCTGAGGATTGTTCTGGAGGTTCTCCTAGAGCACAAGTTGTATGCTATGTTCAGCAAGTGCGACTTCTGGATGTGCGAGGTTCACTTCCTTGGGCATGTTATCTCAGGCGTTGGAGTTTCTGTTGATCCGGCAAAGGTTTAGGCGGTGTTAAAGTGGGAGACTCCGAGGACACCATCCAAGATCAAGAGTCTTCTTGGGTTAGCAGGCTATTATAGGCGATTCATTGAAGGCTTTGCCTCTATTGCTGCACCTTTGACTAAGCTGACCAGGAAATGAGTTAAGTATGTGTGGTCTCAGGAGTGTAAGGGCAGTTTCTAGATGCTGACGATAGGGCTAACATCTACACTCGTGTTGATCTTGCCTAGTGGTGTCGAGGGTTTTTTTATCTTTTTTGATGCTTCCCAGATAGGCCTTGGTTGTGTTTTGATGCAGCATAGTAAGGTAGTTGCCTATGCTTCTCACCAATTAAAGGAGCATGAGCGTAACTATCCGACCCATGATTTGGAGTTAGTCGTTGTGGTCCATGCACTAAAGATCTGGAGACACTATCTTTATGGTGTCAAGTTTGAGGTGTGCACAGACCACAAGAGTTTGAGGTACCTTTTATCTCAGAAGGAGTTTAACCTACGACAAAGAAGGTGGATAGAGTTTCTTAAGGACTACGACTTCAAGCTTCAGTACCATCCATGGAATGCGAATGTTATGGCAGATGCGCTCAACGGAAGAGGTCCTTACTTCGGCAGGATTGGAAGATGCTAGAGGATGCTGCATGTGCTATGACCAAGCTAGAGCCACAGTTGTGTTAGGCTTTTGTGGCACAATTGTCTATCCGATCCACGGTGTTGGAAGAGGAGATTGAGCAGCAAGGAGATGATCCTAGGTTTCAGGAGATGGTGGGCAAGGTAGGCATTGCTCGAGATGAAGATGGTGTCATCGGATTTCAGCACCGAGTATGTGTACTAGTTGTAGTGCAAGTTCGTGAGTGAGTACTTACATAAGCTCACAGGTCTTGGTTCTCTATTCATCCATGAAATACCAAGATGTACCAGGATTTGAAGAGATCTTTCTGGTGTTCAGGCATAAAGAAGTATGTGGTAGAGTTTGTATCCAGGTGTTTGGTGTGTCAATATGTTAAAGCCGAGCGTTAGAGACCATCGGGCCTTATGCAGAAGATGGAGATACCTATGTGGAAGTGGGAGGCAATCACCATGGATTTTGTGACGGGTTTGCTCAGATGAGCAAGGGGCAATGACTCGATTTGGGTGGTTGTAGACCGTTTCTCCAAGACTGCTCACTTCTTGTCCATGAAGAAGAAGCCGTCTGTGAGAGCTTAGCGAGGCTGTATGTTGGCAGTATTGTGAGAGTGCATGGTGTGCCGAAGTCCATTATCTCTGACAGAGACCCGTGGTTTACATCGAGGCTGTGGCAGGGTCTTCAGGAAGCTTTATGTTCTCAGTTGAAACTTAGTTCGACATTTCACCCTCAGACAGACGGCCAATCCGAGAGGACAATTCAGACGCTCGAGGACATGTTGAGAGCGTGCGTGCTTGATTGGAAAGGTGATTGGGAACGTCACCTACCTCTTGTGGAGTTCACTTACAACAATAGTTTTCATGCGAGTATCAGCATGGCTCCATTCGAGGCTTTGTACGGTTGGCGCTGTAGATCTCTATTTTGTTTGGAGGAGACAGGTGAGGTAGTTGGTTGGTCCCGAGTTGATGCAGGAGACTTTGGATAAGATTCAGTTCATCAGGCAGAGATTGGTTGCAGCACAAGATAGGCAGAAGAGCTACGCGACAACAAAAGGATGGATTTATAGTTCGAGGTTGGTAAGCATGTTTTCCTCAAGGTTTCACCTACTCGAGGTACAGTCAGGTTTGGCAGGCATAGTATGTTGAGTCTGAGATTCATTAGCCCGTTTCAGATTCTCAGGCGGATGGGCAGTATGGCATACGAGCTAGCTTTACCCCCAGCTCTAGCAAGTGTTCACCCGGTCTTCCACGTGTCTATGCGCAGGAGATACGTGTGGGATCCGTCACATGTTATTAGTCAAGAGCCAGTGGAGATTCATCCAGACTAGTCTTATGTAGAGCGACCAGTAGCTATCCTAGATCAGAAGGTTCAGGACCTCAGGAACAAGGTTATTGCATCTGTGAAGGTGTTGTGGAGAAACTTCTCACGGGAGGAGGCTACATGGTTGATCGAGGATGCCATGAAGAAGCAGTATCCCCTTTTCTTTGGTTAGTATTTTGCTCTAACTTCATGGACGAAGTTTTCTTTTAGGGATAGAGGGTGTAAGGCCCCCAATTTCCGTTCATATTATATCTGTTTGATGCTTTGATTGTTCTGCCGAAACTCTGTTTAACGTCAACATCCCTTGATATTAAGAGCATGTTGACAGCAACTTTTGCGTCGTTGACTGTGTGGCTAGAAGAAATAGACGTCCACATCGATTGATGCCCATTTCTAGTTGACGGCAGCTATGTGGCCGTTTACTTCTCCGACTGCGTTTGGGATTTCAGATCTAAAACTGCCCCGTTTTCTCCAGAGTCCATTTAGGAAACCCATCCCCAAAGTTCAGGACTCTTAAGACCTACATTTACCCTGACTCTATTGTCTATGTAACCTTGACATCTCGATTAGAAGAGGGCTTTTCTCACCTAGGGCTATTAGGTTTCGGGGTGAGAAAAAGAGAGAGTTTGAGAGGCTTCATCTGACGATCTGAAGGCTTCTCCGACAATCTTCTGCATTTGGGAGGCTCTACTGGAAGTGGAGGAGCTTTCCTAATTCTAGGGGATCGATTGCACGAGCGTGGAGGTCAGATCAAGGCGAAGGACATCACCTCTTTGGCTTGGCCGAGGAGGGCTTCATCTCCAAAATTCAATCTTCTGAGGTTTTTAGAAAGGCAAGTAACTTAAGGGTTTCGTCCCTAGACCTATCACCTAGAGTTTAGGTATTTTTTGGGATTCTTAGATTGTGTCCTGGACCCACAAATTCCGTGTTTTTCTATGTTCGGTCTGCACTATCTGCAGACACGAAGTTGACGGCAACCTTATTGCCGCCAAGTTCTTGACTTAACGATAATCAATTGTGTCGTTAACCCACCCTGACAGCAAGACCCTTGCCGCCAAGTTCACTTGGATTTCAGAACAATGGTTTTCATCTCTACATTGTGATTTTCGGGGATTTCTGGATGCTTGCACATGCCATAAAATTTATGGATGTTCAGGTTTGATATTAGGTTAAAACCACGATTCTTGTTAATTTTCTGAAAATAATTGTGAATTAGAGAATTTCTGTTAAGGGTAAATATGCATGTTTGATGGTTCTAAATTGAGAATAAATAGTCGTGATGTATGATATTGCTACAGAAAATTTACCTGAAGGTAGGGTTTCTGTTTCATGTTTTGAGACTGTTAGACCTAACTGTTCACTGTTAATCATGTCTAATTAAATTACTTCATTAAATTGCATGAGATACCTGTTAAATGTTATATATATATATATATATATATTATATATATATATAATATATATATATATATATATATATATATATATATTGTTATGAAAACTCTGAAAAATTAACCATATGTTATGTTCCATGCGTAGAGTTTATGGTTAAAATTTGTGATTGTTTTGATATCTGTAGGTACTGTTTGCAATAGTAAGGGTATTGAAAGCCACATTATGCATGATTATTCTAGAAGCGGTATTTTCCAATGATTAGTATCATGCTAGGCACTATTATACATGTTTTAATACATTTAGACAGTCATGATAGGTTCTTTAACCTGAAATATATGTGTTTAAATTGTACGCATGTGAATGGACCAATAAGTGCATGTAAAGTTATAATCATGTGATTATTTGGGATAATAATACCTAAGTGGTGGGTATGTTTTATGTGATATGTGTGTCCTTCTTTATGGTGGTTCTGACTATGTGTCACGACAAATAGTGTGTAAAGATGTGAAATATGTGTAAAGGTGCCAAGTGTTCATGTGAAAGTGATGTGTTAATCTGTTACCATGTGAAATATTGTGAAACCATGTGAACATGTGATATTTATGTTAAAAAAGCAATAAAAATGTGTAATTATGTGATATAAAAGCTTGTGAAAAATGATAGATATCATGCTAGGTGTGTTAGCGAGCATGTGTTAAATTCCATGATCTAACTGTTTAGAAATATGATGTGAATGAATTGCAATTGATACCATGAATCAAGTAAAAGACCATGTGTAGGTAGCATGTTATAGGTTACTTATTTATACTTGATGTTATGACATGAACATGTGGTAAGGTTACTTTTATTGTTAAAATAATAGCATGAATGTGATATGTGTAAGGATGTGTCAATGGGTTACTTGCTGAGTCTTTGTGAAGACTCATACTTGCTTTAACATACAGATGAGACAGGTGTTCCTGTGTTTGAGGAGGATATTGCGAGGAGCGACTCCGAGTGAGAGGAGTAGCAGAGCTTGTGGAGGACTATTTGTTAGATTGCACTTTCTTTTGCTAGTATGTGGACAATGATGTTATGTTATGGACATCTATAATTATGGACTTTGTTTATTTTTATTGCTACTATATAGACTGTGGGATGTGTGTAATCATGATGGAATACGATTTACTTTCATTTCCTCTGTAGTTTCTTTTGTTATTTATGTACATCCTTACCTACTGTGTTGTGTTGGGTACATGTCCCACTGTGATGGCGCACATTATATCGATGTGGATTGGCATAATCGTACCGATATAAAGGGGGTCGTGACAAATGGTATCAGAGACTCGCCCAGCCGGAAGTGCAAGAAGTATGTGCCATATAGGGCTCAGTGCTACGCTATGGAAGCCACCTCATGAGGCCAAAATGGCGCAAAGTGCTACAAAGTGGGAGCTACCTCTTGGGCCTTTTGGGGCCACCTCTAGAATCCTGTTTGCCTAGGATTTGATTATGTGCTATATGTGAATATCGACGAGGATGTCGCTTATATAAGAGGGGTAGATTGTAACACCCCATACAAGAATATGTTAAATGGAGAAAACTAGTAGACTACCAACAACTCGGACTAGTTATTTTTAGAGCTCGAGTGGTAAAAAGAACTCTGAAGTTAAGCGTGCTCTGTTTAGAGTAGTCCCAAGATGTGTGACCATCCTGGGAAGTCTACCAACTAGCACGGTTGTTGGGCCAATTTGCTGGTTAGGTTGTCACATGAGCTATACAAGGAGAAAAAGTCAAACATCAGTCACCTTCGACCCTTTGGTTGCAAGTGTTTTATATTGAATAATGGTAATGATAACATAGAAAAATTAGATGCTAAAAGAGATGACGGTTTTCTACTAGGATACATCTCAAAACCTAGAGGATATAAAGCGTTTAACAAAAGATCTTTAACTGTAGAATAATCAGTTCAAATTTTATTTGATGAAACTAACCCTTCTATTAAGATAATAGAAGAACAAGAAGATATTGTTGAAGATTTGTGTAGGGATATGGAACAAACATCTCTTGAAGAAAAGATGAAAAGAAAGAAGATCCACCACTAGAAGTGCTTCAATAATAAGAAGAACCACAGGAACCTAGAGAATTGAGGTATCACAGAGATCATCTAAGAGAAATTATTATAGGTGATCCTCAAGATAGGGTAAGAACAAGAGGTATGAACATTCCCTATGATTTTTCTACATTTGTTTCTCAGATTGAGCCTAGGACATCAATGATGCACTGTTAGATGAATCTTGGATCCTAGCTATGCATGATGAACTTAACCAGTTCCAATGCAGTCAAGTTTGGACTCTTGTCCCTAGACCTTCTGACCATCCAGTTATTGGGATCAGATAGGTCTTTAGAAACAAAATGGATGAATCAGGAGTAATCACTAAGAACAAGGCCAGACTGGTATCACAAGGATATTCCCAACAGGAAGGCATTGACATTGATGAAACCTATGCTCTAGTTGCTAGATTAGAGGCAATTAGAATTCTATTAGCATATGCATGTTCGCATTATATCAATTTATTTCAAATGGATGTTAAAAGTGCTTTTGTAAATGGTTTCATAAAACAAGAAGTTTATGTTGAGCAACCACCTGGTTTTGAAGGTATTAAGTATCCAAATCATGTTTTCCATTTAAAGAAAGCATTGTATGGTTTGAAACAATCTCCAAGAGCTTGGTATGAAAGACTAAGTGCTTATCATATATCACATGATTTTATAAGAGGAAAAGTAGATAGCACCCTATTTATTAAGAAAATTTCAGAAGGAATCTTGATTGTATAAATATATGTTGATTATATTATTTTTGGTTCTACTAATGAATCACTTTGCAAATTCTTTGAAAATCTTATGCAAAGTGAGTTTGAGATGAGCATGATGGGTGAGCTTAACTATTTTCTTGGGTTGCAAATCAAGTAGACCAAGAAAGGTACTCATATTTGTCAAACCAAATACATTTCATATTTGCTATCTAAATATGGTTTTGACAAGTGTAAGTCCCTTAGGAACACCTATGAGCTCTAGAATTAAGTTAGATAGTGATCTACTTGGCAGGAAAGCAGATCGGAAGATCTATGGAGGCATGATTGGGTCATTACTTTTTCTTACTACCAATAGACCAGATATAATGTTCAATGTATGTTTGTGTGTCGGATTTCAAGCTGATCCTAAAGAATCTCATGTTAATGCTATTAAAAGAATCTTTAGATATCTTATAAAAACAAGTAAATTGGGTTTATGGTATCCCAGATGTTCTGAATTCAAATTGATTGGATATATTGATGCTGACTATGCTGGATGCAAATTAGATAGAAAAAGCACCAGTGGTACTTATCAAATTCTTGTAGGATGTTTAACTTCACGGTCTTCCAGAAAGTAGAATTCAGTAGCCTTGTCCACAACAGAAGCATAATATATTGCAGCTAGAAGTTGCTGCACTCAACTGCCGTGGATCAAACATCAACTGGAAGACTATGGTCATACACTTCATGAAATTCAAATGCTGTGTGATAATACCAGTGCAATCAACTTGACCAAAAACCCAATTCAACATTCAAGAACCAAGCACATTGTGGTCAGACATCATTTCATTAGGGACCATGTAAGTAATGGAGATATTTTACTTGATTTTGTCTCTACAAATAATCAACTAGCTGATATATTTACTAAATCTCTCCCTGAAGATAGATTTACTTCAAGTAGAAGAGAAATAGGTATGTGCAATCCTGATTAAAAATTTAGTACACAACATGTTATATTCATTGCAAAATCATTCTATGTTCTGCAACTTTGACTATTCTGAAGTCGGAGTTTAAGGTCTGCGACTCTCATAAAGTCATAGTCTACTACGACTCTCATGAACTCGGAGTTAACTACGACTCTCATGAAGTTAGAGTTTTGTACTGCGACTCTTGTGGAGTCGGAGTTTAGAAAGTCGAAGTCTATATTAAATAAAAAAATAGACTTTTTAAATTTTCATTCAAAGAGGAATTAATTATAACAGTTTATTCATTTAATCCCAGCCACTCATCTCCTCATCTATGGTCTGTTACATATCCTCTTTCTATATTAGGACCTTTCCCTCTTTCATTCCAAATCATCGTTTGAACCATCTCCGACTCTTCTGTCATCTTCCTCCTTGTTCCCACGCGTGTTCTTCAACCCGACGGAACCACCTTCTAGGCTTTTGCAGTTTTTCTTCATATCTCTAAAGAAAGGTAGGTTCTTTTACCTCTGTGGATCTTTTCGATATGTCCTCTATATTCCCTCTCAGTTTCCTGTTTAGTTTTTGTCTAGATGGCCTCATCTAGGGCTCCAAAAGGCACCTTCTTCACCGCTGAACAGTTTCAAAGGTTCTCTTTAGCCAAGGCCTCCATTTGCTCAGGAAAGATTGTAGATTTTAGTTAGTTAACTGGTAGGCTTGGGTGGGTAGCCGAAACCTTATAGACTATGGGCTGGTCGAAGCTATGCCAGATTAGTGTACCGACCTTCAAGGGTCCTCTGAAAGCTTTCTAACTTTCCCTCCAAGTCTGTGAAGGTGGGTCAGTTACAGATTCAGTAAAAGCGACAATTATTATAGTTTCTGAGGATCTGTTAGTAGAAATTTTGGATTGCCCCAATTCCGAACACAAGATCAGTGAGGCAGTGTCCTTCGAGAAGCAGAAATCATGGGTTATTGGCAGCATGGGGTCTATCCCTAAGAAAGGGCTCCTGGTTAATGAGCTATCTATAGAAAAGAGAATTATGCACTCCATTATTACCAACATCATCACCCCTAGGGTAGGCACTCATTCCTCCATCACTGCTAGCGATGTTAGTTGATTGTTTTGGGCAGTTCAAAAGCATAGGGTCAACCTACCCTCCATTATCATGGACAGGATGGCAGGGTCTAAGAACTTGCTGGAGTCTCTCCCCTATGGACCCCTGCTGACCCTTATATTCAAGAGATTTTCTGTTGATTTGAGTGATGAAATTTCGGTTGCTGTAAAGGAGAAGATTGGGCTTTCAACTTTAAGGAGAAGTGACTACATTTTGGAAAATAAGGCACAAAACTTTTGGACTAAGGACTCTGTCTCTAAGTGCTCACATGAGGTATTTCCTGATGAGGAACAGAGTTCCTCCTCCATTCCTTTAGTTCAACCTTCTGAAATTAGAAGTGAGGAAGTCAGAATAGGAGTACCAGTGGTAGAACCAGAAGCAGTTCAGGCTCCTATCCCATCCCCAGAGCAAGATGTTCATGAAGAAACCATCAATCAAGTTCTAAGGGATCTAAGGGGCAAGGGAGTGGCTCAGGAAGAGGATGTCCCTAGCACCACTCCAGTAGAGCCTTCCTTTGAAGAAATCCACCATGTCTCTCCACCTCACGTTGAGACCCAACCTAGGTTTCAGGGGGAGACTAGCAGGAATATGGATGATGTCGTGAATTTGGTCTTGAAGCAACAAGAGATGTTGTCAGTTCTGCAAATGCAAATTCAGCAAATAGATGTCAAGTTTGATTTTATGTCTGACGAGGTCCAGCAAATGAAGGACCTATTATTACAGTTGGTGTGCCAATAGGGCACAAGTGGTTCTCATGCTCCCCTAGTTGTTCACACTGAGGAGCAATAACCAGAGCAACAATTGCAGCCTGAGGAAGAGCTTCCATAGCCAGACAAGCCTACAGAGCAGTCTAGTGTAGATCCAGCAGCAGGGCCAGATCAGACCTAGCAATCAGATCCTGTTGTAGAGCAGTAATAGCAAGAGCAACAACAGGAGTAGTCTCTGAGCAGCCCTTGGAGCCTCAAGATCAACTTATGGAGGAAGAAGCCAATCTCAAGGTTAAAATATTTAAGTGAAGGGTTAGAAGGAAACTCCTTAAATCTGATACCCCAGTCTTTCCTTCTCAGACCTTAACTATCTCTTGTTCTCCAACTGATCCAACTCCTCCTCCTGCTACTGATCCTACACCTCCTCCAATTGTTAATCAAATAAAAGAAAATTAAATAAAACCCATTAAAAGAAAAGAAGTGATGGGCTTTATTAAATTGACCCAATAGAATTGAGTGGGCCAAATTAGGAATTTTTAAAATGGGAATAATACAAAAATACCCTAAATTCGTAACTAAAATATTACTTAAATAAAAAGAGGGTACTTAACGCATTAAAATAAGTGGTTTGAGTTGGATTTGGAATCCTAAACCTACCCCAATTGTTTGGCCACAAAATCCCCTCTCTCTCAACCCAATTAGGAGATCTCTTGCTTAAAAAGGGGAGAGGAAAATAAGAAACTCGAAATTAAATGGGAATTAGACTTAAAATAGGAAATGGAATTAGGGGGAGCTTAAATACTTCGCTAAAACCCTCATGGCCGACCCTAGCTCATGCCAAGAGGTTGTTGGACCAAAAGGAGAAGCCAAGAGGTGGAGAAATCGTGGAGAGGAAGATCTATCAAAGCTTCTTCCCAAGTTCTTCATCTTCAAACCCTAGAAGAGGAAATATGTAAAAGGTAGGCATTCTAACGAGCATAAACTATGGAAAATTATTTGTAGTATATTCCAATCATCGTGAACAAAGCCCTCAAATTTCGTATTTTTCCTTCAACCCAATCTTTTGTATGGATTTTCAAAGTTCAGCAACTTACATGACCCCGAACCCCCTTCATACCTCTTGATATCCATGTTTGCTAAACCCCAAGCCTCGAAATTTTTATTGGAGGTTCTGATGGTTGTTAGCTCTCTTTAGCCTCTGAAAAGCCCTAATTTTCATCTACTCTAGTGGGTGAATTAATTCATTTACTCCAATGGATTACTGTTTCTATCCTTCTTATTTAATTAGACCCAAGCATGCCGAAACCCTCTTTGTTTTTCAAATTCCTATTTACTGTAAGTTCTCACGCATGTCTAGATCAATCTGCAACTTGTTTCATGATTTTTTGTCACCTGTACAATTAGTTCTATATTTTTTAATCCTCTGTGTCAAGAAGAGAAACTCTTGGATCGCAATCCAAGACATATCTGATTCCTATCGGACTCGGGCACAGACCACCAGAACGCGACAGCCCGATAGCCTGCGTTCTGTGGTCTGCTTGTGACAGATTGCCAGCCACGTTCTGAACGCGATAGTCATCATCGTCGCGATCGCTGTGCCTAGGCCGAACGGCTTGTCGTGTTCCTTACATGACTCTGTCGCATTCTCAGCGCCTGTTTGAACACCTTGTCGCGATCTGTACAAGGCCCCGTCGTATTCTTCTCTGAGCCCTTCGCTACCCATACTGGGCTACGCCGCGATCTTAGTGTTTGGCCTAAAAACCTAATTTTTTGCAAGTCTTGACGTTCCACAGTAATCTTCATATCATGTAAACTATCTTAATTACAGAAAACGAAGTTGTAAGTAATGGTTATATCTTAACTAATAAAAGTCAATCACTTGACCTATCATATCTATGATTTCATGACACTTACACACACTTTGAACCATCTAAATATGGCTTAATTGGCATGAACATGTTACATAAATCATCTGGTAATTTATGTCATTAAATTGCCTCATTCTTAAATATACTTGTGTTCGTTTTCTCGCGTTGTTTTGGAACATCGATACCGATGCTCCACTATTCTAGAATTCCTCTAGAACATCGAGCACTTGTGTGACGACCCTCGCTATGCCGGTACGGTTGTACCAACCCACGTCGGCACGACGAAGATCACCACAGCGGGACATTTACCCGACACTATCATTCGATTGAGATGTACACAAATATAAGTACAGAGTAGCAGAAGAAAAGACTACTGTCTTTCATTTCATCATCCACATTGACATCCACAGTCCATATAGCAAATAAAGGAAAGCTAAAGCTTACTTAACTGAAATTTTAAACAAGGTACATTGTCCACATAACTACAATTTTATCATCAAATTACATAGTTTGTTCACAATTACATAAAAGTTCAATACAATGCCTCAAATTACATACTATGAAAGCGAAATATAACAATAACGACTCCGCCAAGCTACTCTCCGCGCTCGGAGTCGCTCTCCACTGTCTCTTCCAAAAGATGTAGGGTCACCTACTAAACCTGTACGCCGAAGCAAGGAGTGAGTCTAAAAGACTCAACAAATAACACCATACACTTCATACATGCATACATCATATAGGCATTCACATTCAATCGGATTCAATCAAAGCGTGTAGCAAGGTTATGCGATATTATCACAACCTGTCAGGGTATTTCTACAAAATTAAAACACATGGTACATGGTTTAAGATGTTTCGAATAACACTTCCCATCACATGTTTCTACTCATCCAACCACATGAAAGCTACATTTCTAATTAACTAGAATATGAAAGCAACTAAACATGAGGTTCTCATATGCATTAAAGGAAACAGTACCATCATGGTTTCTACACATGGTAGCACATGCTATCTATCATTTCTCATGTATTAAGGTTGCTGTTTTGACATGTATTAGGAGTCTCATAACATGCAAGTTCATCTCTCACTCTAACATATTCACATCACATGGTTCACTCTCTTACACCTTCTACGCATATCTATTGTTATTCAAGGGAAGCCTAGCATAATGCTTCTACTAGTTTTATAACATATGAATTATGTTCAAACAAACAACTAATCTAACACATGTTCTTTTCTCATTCCTTTAACATATGAACTCAATTAAGAACTAGTCTCATTCACACCACATCATGAGAGCAATTTAGGCATGGTTTTTGCACATGGTGAAAGGAAGATTCTAGAGTGGATTCTATAGACATTCTTGCACACAATAACATGATTGCTTATCTAATTAGCTTGCTGTTCTAATATGTTTCTAACATTATCACATTAGGAATCAAAGTTTTACACTCTAACACATTGGTTTCACATGTTACACATTTACACATTCACATGTACACATCTTTCACTTTGCACGTATTCACATGGCACTTACACAATCTTCACATATACACGTTCACATTTCACATTTATATGCCGTGACACATAGTCCAAACCACCATTAGAAGGACACATAACACATAACACATAACACATACTTATCACCTAGGCAAAACAGTGATAAGCCTTGGTACTGCGCAAACCGGGAGAAGCCCTCTCCACCCTATCGACGGTACTTGTCCGCCACCAGATTTCATCCTAATGCCCATAGGATACACATACACATTGAACCTTCCCATGGGGACTTTTCCATGGTACAGTTCCACAGCCCTCTATGGAAGCAGTGTCACACACGGCACATTTTACACATTACACATTCCGATTAACACACGTTTTACATATGATATTCACACTTTCTTATTTATGCACATGGTTCTGTTCTTCCCTAGCATGATCCACTAATAATAGAAATCAAGCATTTAGTAGCCCTCATGGATTAATTGGAACGCACATCATTTAACCTTAATATGGTACATGTATTTATAACTCATTTTCACATGGAAATCTCATAGTATAGGCTACTGTCATCAAATTTTCTGAAAATTTAACCACATGCTGTTTTCGGGTATAGGAACACACATAAAAATTTTCACATTTTTCTGAATTCACATGCATTTATAGAAATTAAATCATTCAGTTTCATGCCATTCATAAACTAAGTTAACATAGAACATGACATGGATTTCAGATTTGATCATGCACAGTCATGAACCACACATACATATTGGTACAAAAAAATTTCCCAAATTTATTTCCCAACACACGATTTACTAAAATTTTCACAAGGTCTACACATGCTTTCTATTTCTCATTGTAGGAATTATAAAAATTCGCATGAATACGGGAAAAATTCCCAAATTTGCAGGGCATGGACTGATACATATAAACATGGTTCATAAAATTCTACAGCATTTAATTCCTCAGAAATCATGGGAACAAAATTAACTAAGCATAACCTCTTTCCTACACATGCCTTTCATTAATTCTAATAAATTATGCCATCCACAGAAAAATACAGGAAATTTCACACACATCACATTATCTATTTTACATAACATATAAAATTTACATTATATCCTCATGCGTAGAAATCTGGAAATTAAGGATATAGGGCAGAACAGTTCACTAGTCTGTCAAGAAGAACTCAACGGCATACTATGGCCGTTTACAATAGTTGGCGGCAACATCGTTGGCCGCTGACTCAAGATCTCAACGTCAATAGACCTTGCCGTCAAGTTCGGACCTGTGCAAAAACACAGTCCGAGCTCTAAAGAAGGGGAAAATGTGGGGATCCAGGACACGAGGAAAATCCGTAAAAATCACAAAAACCTCCTAGACACATACATGGACGAAGTGCAAGGGTTACTTGCCTTTGGAAAAACTCCTAAAGGGATCAAAATGGTTGGAAGAAGCTCTCCTTGGGCAGTCCCAAGAAGCCTCCAAGATGCCTTCACTCCGGCTTCTGTGATGCTCCCCTCTGCAATCCAGGGCCGGGGATGTGTAGCCGGATGTGTTTGTCTCCCTCCTTGTCGAAGTAGATCTCCGGAAGAAGCTCCAAACCGCTAGATCAAAGCCTCCCAAGTTCGGGTTTCCTCACAGCTCTCAGGGTTTTAGGGTTTTTCTCACCCTTTTGGGGCCAGGGTTTCTTCCCCTCTTGCAAGGGCCAAAGGGACTTCTAGGTTGCAAGGGGTGGGTGGTCATATAGACAAGACATGGGGTCTGTCTTGGCAGGGGCGAAGGAGCCGTTGGGGGTGGTTGGCATCCCCCAATCGGAGGCATGGCACACCATGCAGCTGCTCAGAAAATTGTCAGGGAAGTAGACGTCTACATCAACGGACGTCCATAATAATAGTTGGCGTCCATCGAGGTCGCCGCCTACTTGTCCTTGACGTCCACAGATGCTGCCGTCACATGGTCTTCGGCCAGAACATACAATTTCACAGAAACCCTAATCCTTCTTATGTACATGTATGCAATACAAGGGTATAATGTACACACCAATTACATCATGCAACCAAACAATATATATATATATATATATATATATATATACAACTAAGTACACACATGTATTCATAAATAGTCAAGATGGTATATAATGTGCTCGGTATACTGTACATACTATCTTCACAATGCAATAAACAACACTTACTAACTAATTATACACACAATGCACACTTTTATACCAGTCTTCATTCAATACCACATATATTTGAGCAACACATCATACACCTAATTTACCACTTAAGTAAATATCATATATATATATAGCATAGATAGCACATATGTATACATACATGCTTACATGCATGCATAAAATAAAAGTTTTATATGTATACGCATACGATTAGTTACATGCACAAGTTATATGCATATGTATATCTAGCTACATACATGACACATAAACATTCGCACAATAAGGTACTTATAAAAGAAAAGGACGAAAAATCGGGGGCCTTACAACTTGTTTCTATAATTACCATCTTTCTTGACTTGGACAAACTCTCCGACGGATACTCCTTTTGCCAGACTAGTGAGTCTTTGTTGAAGGCCTCGGTATGTGTCCTCTGTCCATGGATTCCCACATGGTCGACGAGCGGGTTGTACCCTAACACCTATGAAACCCTTTAGGGATCAATACGATCCAAACGGCCATTAGAAGTTCACTCTCGTCATGAATCACGCCAGACCTCTGGGCTTGTGCTTAACAAGGCCAGCTGAAAGGTAGTGAGTTCCACCTGACTTACAACACCGAGTGCGCGTGTTGTGCAACTGTTACTATCGCCTATTTACTCGATGTGTTACGTGAAATGTCCCCTAGCTCTCATCTCTACTTTACTCGCTCATCTATTCACGATCTCTCTACTATCTCATCTTTTCATCTAGTGCTCTCATCTATTTCTTGGTACTCTATATTGGCCATTGACTGATTTTCTAAAGATAAATAATATAACCAATGCCTGGCAATATACAAAGGGCCCGATCTGGTACTGGGATGTGCGCCCGAAAGTGCCAGTGCCCATGAGAGTTTAATGATCAGAGTGTTTGGCATTACACTCAAGTGCTATCTATCTCGACTATCTATATGATAATAAAAAGTACTATATTACCTCGTTGTCTATTAAGAAAATGTGCTATATTATACCCATTGTGCTATTGCTATATTTTGTGCTATTGTGCTATGGCCATCTTGCTATTTGTGCTATACTCGACTCTCGTACTATACTTGGAAAGTTATGCTATTTTGTTCACGTGCTATCCTGCTATCTTTTACTTGACTTTCTCGTTCTATCATTAGTTATTCTGCTTTTAATACATTAATCATTTAAAGTCTGCTTGACTATTGAGATTTAAGTCCTACTGGGCATTATCGCTCACCCTACGTTGTTTGTCATTGTATTCTCAGGTGAGACCGAGGATGACCCATACACTCAAGAGGACGGGAACGACCAAGAGTGACGTCATGAGTACCCTAGTGTCCTAGCAATGTGTTAGAGTCTTAGTCAATCATTTGCGTTATTTCAATGTAATTGGGCCCTGTAGAATGGCTCTGATATTAGTGGTTGGAACTAGACATTCGCAAGTTATTAATGAGAAGAATTTACTTTAGTATTTATTCTTGACCAATGGTTTGATGTCTAGTACTCGCTCTATACCCATTTATTTGCAGCTGCCTCGCTTTCCGATATTCTGCGTCGAGGCGTCACACATCTAGAGCGCCTGATTTCCCAAAGAATCAGCATAGAAGAATACAATGAAGTAAATCCATAAGGCATTGTGGGATTGTAGTTACACAAGATATGCCATACACAGGTTGTAATATTAGTGTCGGAGCTCATGTTAATATCTAAAAAAGTTGCAAACCACTGCCAAAGCTTTGAGGCCAATTCGCTAGAAATGAAAAGGTGGTTCAGATCTTCAGAGCATGGAGTTCTACAACAGGAACACCAGGATACAATGGCAATACCATGATCCGATATGCGTGAATCCACAAGGATAGCTCTATATAATAGCTTCCAATAGAAAATAGAAGCACACTTATAGAATGAACGATGCCACAAACATGCCAAGGGCATCCTCTTTACACTACGCAAGGAAAGAATATTATAAGTAGAAGAGGTAGTGAAAAAACCACCAGATTACGCAGTCCAAACACAACAGTCCTCCTGATCAAGCAACTGAATATCCTGTAGAATATTGGGACAAGGAAGAAGACTGTGAATGGGATGATCAACACTAAGAATGACCTCACGAACAGTGATGCCAGGCCCATTGTAGGTTGCGGACAACATATCCATGAGAGGAGCTTGCCCAATCCAAACATCTTTCAGAAAGTCCACACTCCTAACATCGCTAATAACCCACCTGGAATTCTTGATAACACATTGATGGGCAATATTAAAAATCACTTTAGACATACCATGACGAATCGAGTTGTTGAAAGGTTCACCACAATCCACCTTAAATCTAATCCTTGCATATCTAGCCACATGGAAGACCCATGGTAAATATTCCAAATCTGTTTGGTAGCAAAAGCTAATTGTGTATGCCATAAACTCTTGATGTCAAGCCCACCTTCAGAAATTGGGCGATGGATGATATCCCAGGAAATCCAGTGCTTCAGATGATTACCATCCGTACCACTCAAAAAGAAATTAGCACAGGACTTCTCAATATAGTTTACTGTTAGGATCGGATATTCGGTTATGGTAAAGCTAGAAGGGGGGGGGGGGGTTGAATAGATTTGCAGCGGAAACTTAAGCAATTTAAGAATTACTTTGGATTAAAAGATATGCTCAACTAAAACCCCTTTGATCTGATGTAATGTGTGTGAACAAATTAACAAGTAGTGTGTAAATGAAATCCCTAGGCATGCATCTAGTGCAATACAATGCAAACCACAAGTCAAACCACAGTGCACGAGGGATTTTTTAGGTGGTTCGGAGATCACACCACGTGACTCCTATGTCCACCCCTCACACAGTCAGGACACACTACTCAAGATCTGAGTACAACACACACACACGAGCACAACGGCTCAACCACACACACACACGCTAGATCAAGTCCATAATAGATCAGATCCTCTAGCCTTGATCTGACCAACACACCACACGTTGTCTGATGCAAACACGCAATCAGAACAACAATCCACGCGTGGATCAAGCACAAGGAACGCTTGAACCACTACCACACATACAAAGTTATGAAAGGTAGAATAAAAGAAGAGTTCTGAGTTGAAGATCAAATCCAAATGAAGAACTCTTCGTGGTGGTCGTCGAGAAGAACTTCAAGCCTTGTCTTGATAGGTATCAGTTGATGGAGAAGCTTGAAAGACGGACAAACCAAGTTCAACTCTGCTCGTGAGATGGATCTTCCTCGCGCTGGATGGAGAGTTGAAGCAGAAAACAGGGGAACCTTCTTCTTCTTGTTCATGGCTTAGGGTTTTTTGTGTGGATGCTCCTTACAGCGAAAATAGCCTCATATGATCCTTATATATGGGTGTCCAAACAGTCGTGCTAAAAGGGATCACCCAAATATAGATCATATCCTGGCCATTAGATCTTCCCAAAACTCCGTCTATCGACAGCCGACTTGCTGCTGTCGACAGGTGCTAAGAGGTTTGCAAAAACCAGAAGACTGGCCTTCCGGGAAACCATTTTCTATGTGTATCTGCTGACAGGCTACAGTGTATCTGTCGACAGGCTATAGTGTATATGTCGACAGGTACACTATTCATCTATTGACAGCACACTGTTCATCTATTGACAGCTACTTGTTCGAGTAGCTTGTCCTGTTCTTTTTCACTTGGATTTTGTTGCTTGTCTTGTGTACATTCACACCTACATTAAAAGACAATTATTAGTGAGATATAATGAACAAGTTAGACATGTTTTTCTTGATTAGCATTTGCTTTTCTTGATTAACATTTGCTTGACTTGTCATTATCATTATGTTTCACATATTCACATCATATCAATTTGTATTGTTCATGAAATGCTCATCGATTGCTCATCATCAAAAACAAACATACCATATGTCAACTTAACATACTCATGTAAACCTAACATTTACCACTGTTTTAGGGATGGAAGTCGTAGCAGCAAGATAAATGGGGATGGAGTTAAGGATAGAATTAATAAGAGTAGCCCTGCCAGCTTGAGAAAGAAATTTAGACTTCCAAGTATTCATCTTAAAATTGACCTTGCCGATAAGGAATTTTTAATCAGCAACTCTAGTTCTTCCAGACCTGATGGAGACCCCAAGATAGCGAAAAGCACCCAACTGCTGCTTAAACCCCGTGATGCTAGAAATTTGTCGAGCCAAGGACAGAGGAGCCTTGCAAGATAAGATAAAGCTACTTTTTAGAGCATTGATTTTCTGACCTGAATAATGTTCATAAGTTCTCAAGAACATTTGTAGCTTATTGATATTAGACCTTTTAACATTTAATAAAATTAAGGTGTCATCTGCAAAAAGCAAATGTGAAACTGGCGGGTATCTCTTGGGACCAGAAAAAAGAAAGTAAAGATGCAGATGATTGGAGATACTTTAACCCCCTGCTGAGAGCCTCTTCCATGATGATAAAAGGAGTTGGAGATAAAGGGTCTCCTTGGCATAGGCCTCTAGAAGATTTAAAGTACCCAATAGTGGATCCATTAAAATAATAGAGAACCAACAAGTAGAGACCAGCATGCCAATGTAAGAAATAAAACGGTTTGAGAAACCGAATTTGCGGAGGACGGCCAACATTAAATCCCATTCAACTATATCATAAGCCTTCATCATATCAAGCTTGAAAATAACATTATGACCACGTATCTTTCTGTCAAGGTCCTGAATAAGCTGGCTCGAGAGAGAGATGTTATCAACAATATTTCTTCCTTTAACAAGGGCACCCTGCTCCTCATATATGATCAAAGGTAGGATATCAGTAAGACGAACACAGATAATCTTGGAAACAATTTTATAACAGAAGTTGTAGAGGCTTATAGGCCTAAAGTCCCCAAAAGAGGATGGGTGGGGGACCTTAGGGATGATAGCGATCAAGGAGGAGCTAACTCCTGTGGGCAAGGGATACCCCATAAAGAAGCCTCTAACAGCGGCTATATCATCAACAGAAACAATGTCCCAGCAAGCCTTAAAGGAACAACTAGTAAACCCATCCGGTCCTGGCGCACCATCATCATTCATAGAACACACTGCATGCTTAACCTCTTCATCAGTGGGAATAGAAGATAATGCCATGTTCTGATCATCATGAATAAGCAAAGGGACAGACTGCAGCAAAGAATTATCCACAATATGATTTTCTGAAGTGAGTAGATTTTGAAAGAATTTAATTGCCTCATTAGAAAGATTATCTTGGTCTTCGCACCAAGCACCATCAACTTTGAGTCTGTGAATATACTTTTTCCTTCTATTGCCTTATACCACAACGTGTTAAAAAGTAGTATTCCTCTCTCCATCATTGAGCCACTGAATTCTGGCGTTATGAGACTAGAAGACCTCATAACAATTAAGGGCACGCCGAAGGCTCGCATTGGCAGCATTGAGGCCGGACCTGTTCTCCGCAGAGGGATCAGCATTGAACTAAAGTTGCATGGCCGCCACCTGATTTTCTGCATGAAGAACGACTTCCTTGACCTTCCCAAAACATTTTTATTCCAAGACCGCAACATATTTTTAACTGCATTAAGTTTAATTGTAAAGTATCAAAGGGGTTTGGAGATGAAGCTTCGATATTATTCCAGACATCAGACACACTTTGAGAAAATGAATCATGAGTTACCCACATCTTCTAAAATATAAACTTGGAGGCCTTAGTTGTATGGCTAATGATATTCATGAGCAAAGGGCATGATCAGAAGGCCTTCTGGACAAGGGCTTAACACTAAAACTAGGGAAAGACAGGTGCCACTGTGGGTTAATGAAGATCCGATCCAACCTCGCCTTGACAGTAGCTTGGCCAACCCTATTGTTCAACCAAGTGAAATGCTGACCAATATAACCAGCGTCCAAAAGACCAGTAGCCAATGAGAGAGAGTTAAACTCAAGCATAGAAGTGGCATTGGGAAGAGCCCCACCCTCCTTATCTGAAGGGTTAGAGACAAAGTTGAAATCGCCCCTACTAGCCAAGGCAAAGGATTATTACTGCCCAAATATAGGAGATCCTCAAAAAGCACACAACGCAGACCCAAGTTGCATGCAGCATAAATAGCAGTAATCTAGCACACTGGTTGGTCACCTCTCATAATATTACCAGAAATAAACTGATCAGAGCAGCCAGTAACTTTCAGAGAAATAGAATTGGACCACATTAACCAAATTTTGGAATCCTCACCTGCATTCCCCGCATTGGCATCCATATTGAGGTAACGGCAGATACTAGCAGCCCTATTAAAAGGAATCTTATGTTCAAAGATAGCACCGACTTTAGAAAAGTCAAAGTCTGACAGGACTCTAAATCCTGAAAAGTTGAAGTCTAACTGGACTCTGACTTCTTGAGAGTCGAAGTTTGTCTAGACTCTGACTCCTTAGCAGTCGAAGTATGACTTGCTATTAAATGTTCTTTCACTCCAACTTCTGAGAAGTTGAAGTCCTCTCACTCTGACTTCTGAGAAGTTGAAGTCTTTGTATCTTACTATTAACTCCTTGAAAGTCGAAGTCTATTGTTGTTTGCACTTTGACTCCCCAGAAGTCGATGTATGACATCGATTGATGAACAAACTTTTCTCACTTCGACATTCCAAAAGTCGAAGTCTATGATCAATGTCTCACTGTGACTTCTGTATAGTCGAAGTTCCTTGTGCATCTCTTATCCTTGACTCCGACTTTAGAAATGTCGAAGTATACTATATCAACTTCTATGTACTTGATTAATATTTTTTGTATGAATTTGCCATTCCACATAATCCATGAAATCTTAATATTGTTTATTTCAATATGTTTGTTATCCCTATGGGATCCTTTACATAATGTATAAACACTTATAAATCTAACAAAATAATGTTCTTCTTACTGTCACCATTTAAATACTCTTTTAGGTAAGAAAAATTATACTCAAAATGATCATATAAAATATCATTGTTAAGATCTGAAATAATTATACAAATGTTATCTCTTGTTTGCTATCAGATGTTCAGTTCTTCTCTATTTGACAGTTGCTATGTAGTAAATGCAATTGTAGGTATAAGCAGCATGGGCTATCAGAGCTCACATACCACTGTCAGAACACCATGACCTTCAGGAAAAGACTTTGTATTCCCCATACAACTGTTTGTCTGATCTTTAGGCGATCTGAACTTCTGTCTGTCTAAGCTCATTCTTGCTTTATATTTGTTCTATCTCACCTACCTCCGAAAGTATAGAGGTATCCTTATGTGTCTTGTCCTTTCAGGTTTTCAGAACATTAATGCAGCATGCTTAGCTTTCGGCCTTAAGCATGGTGTTTTACAGAAAAATTATGTTGGATCGGGATGGAAGTATGGAAGTTCTGGGGGGGGGGGGGGGGGGGGGTGAATAGGACTTCTTTGTACCTTTTTCAGAAATTTATCTCAAAGATGAACAACACTAGATAATTTGTTAGAATGTAGTGTGAAGTGTGTGAATCAAGTGAAAAGACTTGGCGGAATCAATCAGGTAGAAGGCACAAGATATTTATCCTGGTTCGGTCCTTCCTATACAGAAGTCCTACGTCTAGTCCCCAAGAAACCACTTGAAATTTCACTAAACTGCCAAGAACACTTGGCCTTCTCTCAAACCCGAGAGGAATTACAAACCCACTTGCTCCCAGCAAGTCTTCCCTTAAACAAGGGGTATAAACACTATCTACACTTGTCGACCTTCCCTTTACACGAGGGGGACATCAAGATACAAACCTCTTGCAGGTTGCTTTACACAAAGATATAAAAGGCTTGTGTGTCTGCTCAAACAATAATGAGCACACACCGAATTTCAGAAAGAAGAATAGATGAGAGTGAAACTCAAATTCTTTCTAAAAACACAGAAGTAGTATAAAAAGGATCTGAATTGCAGTAGTCCACCAAATAAAGAAGACTTTGAATTGCAGAAGGAGAGCAGAAATCTTGAGACTGAGCGTGGCTCTCTTTCTCTTGATTTGCTTTTCTAGCTTTCGGATAGGAAAAAAGTGTTGGCTGTTGAGTGTTCTATTTCATCTATATGTTATGTATGTATATGTCTTAGTCTTCATGCTTTAGCTTCTTTTTATAGGCTTCAAACTTTTTTCCCGTTTGAATTTGACTGTTGGAAACAGCCCATTTGAAGGAGATAGCCATTTGAGAGGACGCATTGATCTTCTCAAGTTTATCCATCAAATCCTTAGCTTCATGAGTCTAACGTCCCTTAGCTATATGTTGTAGCTGCATGCTTGAAGGACTTGTATCATGATTGTTTTGTAGTTTCCATGCTTTGTGCACAGATTTAGCCATTCCTTATTAAATGTTCTACAAACCTAAAAGGACAGGATAAGAGAAAAAATGCCTCCATGAATGCTTTTGGAGGTAGGTGAGATAAAGAATAAGATATTCAGAAGTTCAGAACATTTAAGAATGAACAGACAGTTGCACACATTTTTCTTCTAAAAGACATGGTATTTCTGACAGTAGAGGTAGGTTCTGACAGATAACCTATAAGACTTATTAAGCATTTAATTTTTTACCATCCGTCAACTATAGATCAACTTATCTTCTGTCAGAGAGAGAGAGAGAGAGAGAGAGAGAGAGAGAGAGAGGAGAGAGAGAGAGAGAGAGACATATATCATATATATTTACAGATCCCAAATGAGATACTACTCAGAATTTTTTTTGATAAAATATGTTTTCCCGCCAAGAATAATTGAGTTTTTAAGAAGTCTTTCTCAAAGTAAGATATACTTCAATGCAAAGTACATGTAATGATGTATGTTAACTGGTACTTATAATAGAGATATGATTTTAGCTAAGTACATATAAACAAATAACAAGATACTTCAACCATTAAGAAGTCAGAGTATGACTAAGAGACAGTAAACTTCGACTTTATTGAAGTCGGAGTGAGAAAGTAATGACTTCGACTTCTTTTAGGGACTTTGACTTATGTAATGTCAGAGTATACCCAACTTTGATTTTTAGGAAGTCAGGGTAAGACTTGGAATGATACAAAGACCTCGATATTCCAAGATTCAGAGTGAAGCTTGACTTCGATTTCTCAAGAGTCGGAGTAAGGCTTGACTTCGATTTCTCAAGAGTCGGAGTAAGGCTTGACTTTGATTTCTCAAGAGTCGAAGTAAGGCTTGACTTCGATTTCTCAAGAGTCAGAGTAAGGCTTGACTTCAATTTCTCAACAGTCGGAGTTACTATTATATATAGTATACTTTATGGTCTTAGAAAAATTTTACTATTTACTTAGAGTCTGTATAGAAGGTATGATAGAATATATATATATACATTTGATTTCTATAATTTTTGTAAGGATGAGATTATTTAAAAGGTTTTGTTATAAAAAAAATATTGTGATAGGTATTTTAGTAATCTTTGAGTTGCTCAACAATTCTCCCCCTTTTTGTTAATGACAAAAACTTGTATAATGTTAGTGAAAACAATTTTGATATAAAGATAAAATGAGAGATAAGTTAGGTTTTTACTTCTTTCTCCCCCTTTGTGACATTACAGAAAGGTAAGAAAGGAGACAATAAGGAGAAAAACATTCTTGTATTCATTGCTTGAAATAATTACATCATGCAGTAAAGGTAGAGCTAGGGAGATACAAAGATGCTGGGATGCATTTGAGAAAAGGTTGGAGAAGATCCCAGAGTTTCCTCTCATTCTTAGGGAAGAAATTCTCAAAAAGACTGGCAACAATCTTGTAAGAGGGCCCTATAGAAAGAAGTTTCCTATAGGACTTGATATGCCGGCAATGATACCAGTGAAGTCTCCTATGATATTTGTCATCAGACAAGAAAAAGCCGAGGGGATCGAATTTCTTCTTGGCAACTAAGGACAGGAAGTCATGAACAGTGACATTCCAGTGAAGTCCTTGAGAATAAGTTGCATCCTTGGTCGGATAATAGATGATGTAGCGTTGGATCCATTTGTCATAGGAAGATTTCCTAAGATTGTCATAACCCTTGAGAAGGAAGACAGCAGGGGAGAGTTTATGCTTCCTACATTTTGCACTAAGGTCTGGATAAGCTACAGCCCAATCTTCTTCATTCAGTCTTTCTGATTCTGCAAATCAGTGCTGAAAATCTAGCATGTGGTGAGAGCTCTTGGGACCATACATCGCTGTAAATCTATGAAAGGATAGCTTGATGTTGTACTTGACCTTGAATCTTGTTGCTATCCCAATGTGCCTGTTAAGAACTATGTTTGGAAACTGCTTCCTAGCAGAAATGGCACCTACTAAGCTTGGATGCAGGCCGGAAGGCAAACCAATAGTCATGGAGGGATTATTGGATTTGTTACCTTGAAGGATCATCCTCCACTGCCCTTTGTTGACATCTAGCAGGCCTAGCTTGAATCTCTCTTCATTGAAGGTCCTCATCCTAGTGTAGTCTCTCTGAAGATCTCTCAGTAGAGCACTAAACAGGTCAAAGAACCTAAGAATGAGGTGTTGGTTGACAGTTAGAAGAGGATTTCTGGATTGTCTAAAATGAAGTGTTCGGCTTCAGAGGGGTAGGTGTCAAGAAATGCCGAGGGAGAGAGACTGTGGCTTCTCTATGTTATTAATTTTGCATCAGCCACAAGAACTTCAGAAGTTTTCATGAGAATGGGGAGCCAGTCTTCAAACTTGTAGTCTGGCATCCCATGAACTTCAAGAAAAAATTTTATTGCCAAAAATTCCTTGAACAATTTCATGAAATGTTCAGAGTGATGGGTGATATCATACCAGAAAGGGGGAAGTAGGGATCCATGGATGTGAGAGTTTACATCGGATGAAAGACCTAGTGTAGAGCTAAGTGAAGATGCAATAGAAGGTGGAGGAAGAGAAGCAAAGAAATGTGGTGGTTGGGTGTGAAGGTTTGGAATATCTTCCTCAAAAGTTTTGAAATGATACATGAGAGGAAATGATGGAATGGATGTAGATATTAGAGGATCAATGGTTGGTTGTGACGCGGAGATGGAGGGTGAGGGAATGGAAGAGTAGGTTGAGTAGGAGGTGGAGGAGGTAGTTCATCAAATGGAGGTAAAAGAGGAGTAGGATCAGTAGTTGGAGGAGTAGTAGGATTAGAAACAAGAAGAGGTTCTTGAGTAGTAGAGGTAGAGGGAATGTGGAAGGGAAGACAGGTTGACTAGACATCATTAACTTCCTCCTAACCCTTCTCTTCAAGGTCTGGTCCTACGGGTCTCCCTCCTGATCAATCTTTTCTACCTGCTGCTCAGAGGACAAGACTTCAGGAACTTGTGGTTTCAACTCTAATTCTACTGCTAGATCCTCTACTGACTAAGCCAAACTGCCTTTAGGCTCCTTAGCTCGAAGGGGGAATTTGAGAACCAGTTGTGCCTTGCTGGCACACTAACTGAAGCAAGAGATCCTTTACTTGATGGACCTCTTCAGACATGGAGTCAAATCATAAATCCAGCTGTTGAAATTGTGATTGCAGTACTCACAACATCTCCTGCTGCTTCAACATTAGTTGGACCACGTCGGCCAGATTCTTACTAGACTGCCCCTGAGACCTAGGCTGGGTCTCAATGAGGGGTGGAAACACATGGTGAAATTCCTCAAAAGATGGCTCTAATGGGGTGTCCCTAAGAACCTATTCTTCCTGAGCTATTCTCTTTCCTCTTAGATCCTTTAGCACTTGAGCAATGGTATCTTCAGGAGCGATTTATGCTTGAGGAGGGACGGGAGGCTGAGCTTGCTCTTGAATTTCTGGAACTGCTTCTTCTTCTTCTTTTGTTGTAGCTATTTCCTGAGTGGGAATGGAGCTCTGTACCTCATCTGAAAATACCTCATGAGACCACTGCGGTACAGAGTCCTTCACCCAAATGTTCTGAGCCTTATTTTCCAAAATATAATGGCTTCTCCTTAAAGTGGAGAGCACTATCTTTTCCATGACCGGTGTGGACACTTCCTCTGCTAAGTCCACGGCGAACCTTCTGAATACAAAAGTTAGCAAGGGCCCATAGGGGAGGGACTCGTACAGATTCTGGGAGCAAGCCATCCTTTCTAAAATGATGGACAACAAGTTGACCTTATGTCGCTAGACTACCCAAAATAGTAATCTCCCATCATGGATTGTGATAGAAGAAAGCGTACTTGCTTGGGCATGATGATGTTGGTGATGATCAAATGAAGTAGTCTCTTCTCTGCAGAGAGCTCGTTGACAATAATCCTTTCTTCGAAATGGAGCCTAATCTCACAAATTTTGTGTCCAGTGGTGGACAATCAAAATTTTGACGAGAAGTTTTTTAAAAATAGTAACTGATCATCCTTTCACAACTCCTGACACTGAGCCATCTGCTGAGACTTCGAGAGATAAGAAGAAAGCCTTCATAACACCTTTGAATGTTGGTTCAGAAATTTGACACAACCTCTCCCATTCCATTGCAGCAAGGGTTTCTACAACCCAACTGAGTTTACCAGAAAGGTGGCTGAAATCTACAATCTTTCTTGGGCATACGGAGGCTTTGGCCAAAGACAGTCGTTGGAACTGCTCCGGGGAGAACAGGGAACCTACAGAAGCCCTAGGTGAAGCCATCTAGACAAACGACGAACAAAGGTCTGAGAGAAATGCTAGAAAAGATGTAGAGAAGGTCTAGAAAGGCATAAGATCCTACCTTTCTTCCAAGAAGAGATGAAATCTACAAAAAGTTCGAGCTTGGTTCCGTAGAGATGAAGAACGAGCGCGAGAATAGAAGGGAGGACGACAGTGGAGTCGAAGAAATTTCAAACGGGTGAGTTTCGAAGGACGGGAAAAGGGGTTTCTAATAAAGGAGGAGGAATGTGAAATGAACCGTCGATGAGAGTGCAAAGGGTCGAGATTTATTGAACGAGTAGTTACATTTTATTGCCCCAAAATTTTTTAAATATTTTCTTAATATAATATACCATTTTTTTTATTATGGACTCCGACTACACAAACTCCGATTATTGGAGAGTCGAAGTACCAAGCTCCAACTATTGGAGAGTCGAAGTCTCAGGATTTAGAGAAATCTTTAATCATGCAGAAAACATCCAATACGGAGAATTTTAAACAGGATTACACATACATATTTCTCATCTGATAAATGTAAATCTTTCTTCAGGTAGAGGTTTGGTGAATATATCTACCAATTGGTTATCTGTAGAAACAAATTCAAGTAGAATATCTCCATTACTTACATGGTCCCTGATGAAATGATGTCTGCCTTCAATATGCTTGGTTCTTGAGTGCTGGATTGGATTTCTGGATAAGTTGATTGCACTTGTATTGTCGCAAAAATTGGAATTTCATGCAAACTATGACCATAGTCTTCAAGTTGATGCTTGATCCACAGCAGTTGAGTGCAGCAACTTCCAGCTGCAATATATTTTGCTTCTGTTGTGGATAAGGCTACTGAGTTTTGTTTTCTGGATGACCAAGAGATTAAACATCCTGCAAGAATTTGACAAGTACCACTGGTACTTTTTCTATCTATCCTGCATCCAGCATAGTCAACATCACTATATCCAAGCAATTTAAATTCAGAGCATCTGGGATACCATAGACCTAATTTACTTGTATTTATAAGATCTCTAAAAATTCTTTTAACAACATTTACATGTGATTCTTTTGGATCAGCTTGGAATCTAGCACACAAACATACACTGAACATTATGTCTGGTCTACTGGCAGTAAGATAGAGTAGTGATCCAATCATGCCTCTATAGATCTTCTGATCTACCATTTTGCCAAGAGGGTCACCATGTAACTTGATACCTGAGCTCATGGGTGTTCCTAAGGGCTTACCCTTATCAAAGCCAAATTTAGATAGAAGATCTGAAATGCACTTGGTTAGACAAATGTGAGTGCCTTCCTTGGTCTGCTTGATTTGCAATCCAAGGAAGTAATTAAGCTCACCCATCATGCTCATTTCAAATTCACTTTGCATAAGTTTTCAAAGAGGTTGCACAGTGATTCATTAGTAGAACCAAAAATAATATCATCAACATATATTTGAACAATTAAGATTCCTTCTGAACATTTTTTGATAAATAGTGTGCTATCTACTCTACCTCTTGAAAAGTCATGTGATATAAGATAAGCACTTAGTCTTTCATACCAAGCTCTTAGAGCTTGTTTCAGACCATATAATGCTTTCTTTAATTAGAAAACATGATTTGGATATTTAGTATCTTCAAACCCTCGTGGTAGCTCAACATAAACTTCTTCTTTTATAAAACTGTTTAGAAATGCACTTTTCACATCTATTTGAAATAAGTTGATATTAAGAGAGCATGCATAGGCTTGTAAGATTCTTATTGCTTAAAATCTAGCAACTAGGGCATAGGTTTCATCGAAATCAATGCCTTCCTATTGGGAATATCCTTGTGCTACCAGTCTAGCTTTATTCCTTGTGATTACTCCTGATTCATCTATTTTGTTTCTAAAGACCCATATGGTCCCAATAACTGGATGGTCATAAGGTCTGGGAACAAGTGTCCAGACTTGGTTGTGTTGGAACTGGTTAAGTTCCTCTTGTATAGCTAGGATACATGATTCATCCGCCAGTGCATCATCGATTGATTTAGGCTCTATTTGAGAAACAAAAGTAGTAAAGTCATAGGGAATGGTCATACCTCTTGCCCTTACCTTGTCTTGAGGATCACCTATTATTTTTTCTTTTGGATGATCTTTATGATACCTTAACTTCTTAGGTGGTCCTTCCTGTATATCTTCCTATTTTTGGAGTTCCTTATGTGGAGGATCTTCTTTATTTTCTTCTTTTTCTTCAAGAGAAGCATGATCCAGATCCCTGCACAATTCTTCAACAACATCTTCTTCTTCTATTTTCTTAATAGAAGGATTAGTTTCATCAAATAAAATGTGAATAGGTTTGTTCTATAGTTAGAGTTCTTCTATTGAATACTTTATAACCTCTAGGTTCTAAAGTATATCCTAATAAGAATCCTTCATCACTTTTAGCATCTAATTTTCCTAGATTGTCTTTACCATTATTTAAAATGAAACACTGACAACCAAATGGTCTGAGATGACTGATGTTTGGCTTCTTTTCCTTGTAAAGTTCATAAGGTGTCTTCTTTATGATAGGTCTGATCATACACCAGTTGATTATGTAGCTGGCTGTGTTGACTGCTTCTGCCCAGAAGTACATTGGTATATTATATTTTGTAAGCATTGTCCTTGCCATATCCAACAGTGTTCTGTTCTTTCTTTCTGCTACTCTATTTTGTTGTGGTGTTCTTGGTGCGGAGAAGTTGTGTTCAATGCCATTTTCTTCACAGAACTTGTCAAATTCTTCATTCTTGAATTCTCCACCATGATCAGATTGAATACTGACTATTTGAAATTTTTGGTTCTTCTGTACTAATTTACTGAACTTTAGAAAGGCTGAGAAAGTTTCTGATTTGGCTTCGAAAAGGATACCCATGTATATCTTGAGTAATCATCCACTATTACATAGCCATAAATCTTACCTCCAAGACTGACTATTCTTATGGGTCCAAATAAGTCCATATGAATGAGATCCAAAGGATTGGAAGTTGTCACCACTATTTTGTACTGAAATGAAGTCTTGGTCTGCTTTCCTTTTGCACAAGCTGTACAGATTCCAGATTTCTTTATCTTTAGCTTCAGAAGACCTTCCACCAGATCATGCTTATTAGTTTCTTAATAACTAAAGTACTGGCATGACCTAGCCTTTTGTCCCATAGATCAGTTTCCTCATTCTTTTTGGTTGCAAGACAAAGATTAACTTCTTTTAATTCAGCTAACTGTAGAGTGTGGAGATTTTTGACTCTGAGAGCCTCGAACATTGTTCTTCCATCTTTCTCTATTATGCATTTATTATTCTGAAACTTAACCAAGTGACCCTTGTCACAAAGTTGACTGATGCTAATCAGATTGTGTTTTAGGCCTTCAACATACATAACATCTTCAATCAGATATTTTTCTTTTGATTCTATAGTTCCAACCTAGAACCTTTCCTTTTTCGTTATCTCCATATGTAACTTGACCAGTTTCATCTTGGGTTTTTTATTAAAAAATCATATTATATTATTTAATTATTATTTAATCATATTTTAAATTTATTTCCCAAAATAGTCACCAAGTTGCCACGTTGGCAACTTGGTGACTGGGGGAGACCGGACGCCCACTTTAAAGACGGCATTGAGAATGCCGACAATAGCGTCGGCGTTCTCAATGCCGACTTTAAAGTCGGCTTTGGGAACGCCGACATCAAAGTCGGCATTCGCAATACCGACTCTATTGTCGGCATTGCGAATGCGACTCTAATGCCGACTCTATTGTCGGCATTCTCAATGCCGACAGCTCCTTAACTAAACCCCCCGCCTCGAAACCCCCGAAACCCTTTCTGCTCCCGAAACCCCTCTGCTCCCGAAACCCCTCTTCTCTTCCTCACACTGCAGCCGCCGGACCCTCCTCGCCAGCGCCAGCCGCCGCCGGACCCTCCTCGCCAGCGCCAGCCGCCGCCGGACGCAGGCCCTCCTCGCCAGCGCCAGCCGACGCCGGACGCCAGCCGTTCCTCCTCGCCGCGCCAGCAGTGCCTCCTCCCTCACATCCCCCACCCGGGCCACCTCCTCCCTCACTCCCTCACATCCCCCATCCGACGCCATCTCCACCACCTCCCCACCTCCCTCACCTCCCCCCCTCCCACCCAGCCAGCCGCCCCACTTCCATTAGGTATGTTAATTAATTATTTAATATTTTTATTATATTAATTGATATAATTTTATTTGACTAATGTAATTTGTTTCATGGTTTTTATTTGACAATTATAAATTGTTTAACAAATGTAATTGATTTTAATGATTTTTATTTGATAAATATAATTTGTTTAATGATTCTTGTTTGACAAATGTGATTTGTTTAAATATCTTTGTTTGACAAATGTGATTTATTTAATGATTATTGTTTGACAAATAAAATATGTTTAAATTATTATTGTTTGACAAATGTGATTTGTTTGAATATTTTGATTTGACATATGTAATTTATTTATCTTATAAATGGCAGATATGACTAGTTCCAACATTTCTTTAATGTGCTATTATGATGGTGTCTTACATATTGAGGATCATAAACCTCAATATGAAGGAGGTACTGTACGCATTTTGCGTGTAAAGAAAGACACAAGTTTTACTGAGTTGATGAGAAAGTTATATATCTTGACGAAATATGACGAAAGACATGTTAAGATTGGTATAACATGCAAGTGGCCTACTTCTATGGGTGAATATATTGCAGTGAGAGTTGAAGATGATGAAACTGTTGAAAGTATGTTCGATTTGTATCCTTCTCATGTATCTACTGTACAATTATATTTAGAGAAGGAAGATATAGATAATATATCTATTCAAGGTAATGATGAAGTGCAAACACATGGTCATATTGATGACAACTTGCATACTCAACACTATGAGTATCAACAACCAACTGGACACTTCACACGTATGTTGAATGATGATGTTCATTCTACTGGATTTTATTCTGCTAATGAGAGAGATGTACGGTACGAATCATATGACTACACTTTACCTACAGATTATAACCCACGGTGAGTTGTCTCCCATAATTGTACGAAATATATATTAGTGTGAGAAAATTTTGTTAACATTTATAATTTTTATTTGGAGGTCTATTGGCTATGGAGGTGGATTCTCACAGTATCCTTTCATGCCAATCACTGATCCGTCACATACTTTTCATAGTGCGAGCTCATCAGGGTATGTGATTTCATCATCCTGATAAATTATTTTGATGTATTCACATAACATACCATAAATTTTATGCCATATTTGATTGATATGTAGGCACCATGTAACAGAAGAACATGTGATTGAGGAGGATGAAGAAGATGAAATAGATTCAGAAGATGATATAGATGACAATGAGAATATGGAAGAAGGAGATGATGAACCATTATTTGATATTGCCAGGGTTAATAATACAGAATATGAGCAAGACCCTCCAGATGTATTCACTTCTGATCACTGGATAGATGAAGCCACAATGAATAATTCTCATGAAGGGATAGATGTACCTTGTACTTTAGAGGGTGAAGAGCCTCATGTTGGACAAGTTTTTACAAACAAGAAGAATTTGATATATGCATTACAAACATATTCAGTTAAACATAGTGTCCAATATAAGGTGACACGAAGTCACACGAAGATGTTTACAGCTCAATGCATTCATGATACATGTGCATGGAGGGTTCATGCATCAGTTGTGAAGGGATTTGAATATTTCAAAGTAAAAAAATATGCTGGACCCCATACATGTGTGAATCCAATATTGCAAAGTTCCAATCGCCAATGCACATCTCGTTTTGTTCAAATGTTGATTTTGTCAGCTGTGAAGACAAAGTTAACAATTACTCCAGAAGAGATTGTGAGAAGAATACTAGATGAATATCATGTTGAAATTTCTTATAAGAAAGCATGGATTGCAAAATGTTTGGCTATGAAACAAATCTTCGGCAGTTGGGAATCATCATATGCTACTCTACCCAGGTATCTAGAGGCCCTTCAATTGACAAATCCGGGGACAGTTGTGCAGTTCACCTATGCAGAACAATCTGTCTTTCGTTTTCAGAGAGTTTTTTGGTCATTTGCACCTTCTATACAGGGGTTTCCACATTGTAGGCCATTGATAAGTGTTGATGGAACACACCTGTATGGAAAATATCCTGGTGTTTTGATGATTGCTACTGGTGTAGATGCAGATGATGGTTTATTCCCCCTTGCATTCGCTATTGTTGAATCGGAAAATGGCGATTCTTGGGCATGGTTTTTGGCGTGTATCAGAGAGAAAGTTACAAATAGAGTTGATCTTGCAATCATTTCTGATCGACATAGAGGTTTGGAGCATGCAGTACCTGAGATATTTCCTCCTCCTATTGGTTACCATCGTTGCTGTTTACGACATCTTGCTGATAATTTTCAAAAAACATTTCGTGATAAGACATTGACAGGTCTGTTATGGTCTGCAGCAACTAGAACATGTATCTTTGAATTTCAACATCTCATACAGAAAATAGAAGAAATGAATCCTCAAGCAAAGAAATGGTTGGAAGATGTCGGTTATGAAAGGTGGACAAAGGTATATGATGGTGGTAAGCGGTTTGGTATGATGACAACAAATATTTCTGAAAGTTTTAATAGTGTCTTGAAAGGTGCGCGAGGTTTGCCTATCCAGGCTTTAGTGCAAAAAACTTTCTACAGGTTAAACAAATTTTTTGTTAAACGACGTGAGGATGGTTTGAATTGGGAAGCATCATATGCTCCTAGTGTAGAAGTCCAACTTCGTGTTACTGAGCGAGAGGCTAGAAGATGTCAGGTGATCAGATTTTCTAGACATGAGTTTCAAGTCACTAATTCACACGGACATCAGTACACTGTTAACTTGGGACCGCAATGTGGTTGCTCCTGCAATGTTTATTGCATGACAGGTCTTCCTTGTGTCCACATAGTGGCATCTTGTAGATCATTTTCAGCAAATATTTCACACTTGAACTTTTGTGCTGCATTTTATTCTGTGGAGGCCTATCGACAGACATATGGCTTTGCTTTTCATCCTGTCTTGGACAGTCGACATTGGCCGCCGCATAGAGGTGCTACATTGCAACCTCCATTTGGTCGCAGGCAAAGTGGTCGTCCACGTAGTAGACGCCTTCATATGCATATGGATACGAATAAAGAAGGGTCATCTCATAATCATTGTAGTCATTGTGGCCAACCAGGACATTATAGGAGTACATGTCCAGGGGTACAACCCCCTCATCACAATTAGTAAGTGTTTTTTATGTTCCTTACATACTTATAATTTTTCAAGCATATATATGTCTCTTGTTTACACATGTTGGTTATATACTTATAATTCCTTTTACACGTATGTTTTGCAGAGATGGACCAGTTTCCAGGTCCTGTAGATACTTCTGTATTATATGCACAGGAATCTCATAGATCACAGTTGGTTTGCGCTGGCCAGGTATTGTTATTGTTAATATATTGTTGTTGTTACTTGTGCATAAATTTAATGTTAACATATTTTAATTATTTTTTTTCAGGAAACAGAAGTTCTTAAATGTTGGGAGCACCATAGGAGCTTAGGTGCATGGGCAGTAGACCCCCGCATTGTACAATATGTACATAGATCTGGTTTATTTCATTTGACCCAGGTTCAGTGGATCAGGTTAGATTGGGCATTGATCACTGCCCTTGTTGAGAGATGGAGGAGTGAGACACAGACATTCCACCTTAGACATGGGGAGATGAGTATCACGTTGCAGGATGTTGCTATTTTGATGGGATTACCAGTTGATGGTGATGCTGTTGTAGGAGACACTACTTTAGATTGGACAGATGTTTGCATGGCACTTTTAGGTGATGTTCCGGATATCATGAAACGAGGTTCGGTAAAATTATCTTGGTTGCGAGAGAGATTTGCAGTTATCGCAGAGGATGCATCGGCAGAGGTTGTTAGACGACATGCACGAGCATACTTGTTACATCTCTTGGGTTGTACTATTTTCAGTGATAAGACTGGAAATTCAGTGCCACTTATGTATCTACCCCTTCTAGAGGACTTAGATCGAGCTAGTAGATACTCGTGGGGTGGTGCGACACTTGGTTATCTCTACCGTCATTTGTCTATTGCATGCAAGTCGGAAGCCAAGGCCATTTGTGGTTCATTGACTCTTCTTCAGGTAATTTGTCATTTAATGCATATTTATTTTGTCTCTAACAATTTATTGCATGTTCTAAGTATTTGATTTATTTTGCAGTTGTGGTCTTGGGAGCGACTACATGTGGGACGTCCTGATATTGCGTCGCATCCTTTGGCACAGGACATGCCGTTAGGTCACAGGTAAATTCAAAATGTTGTGTGACTTTTTAATTATATAAATGCTACTAACTCACAAATAAATTGTAGGTGGAATGTTTCAAGAGTTGAGATAAATAATCCTCGCCATGTTTTGAGACTTTACAGATCAGAGCTTGATCATCAGGAGGACTACCAGGTAAACATAATGAAACATATTGTATTGTACACAGAGGATGCAATACTTACACTTACACTTACATCATGTATTTTCAATACAGGTTAGGTGGGAGCCATACACTTCTGATATATTGGAGATGCTACCAGCTGTTTCTAGGCAGGCATCTCATCTTTGGTTGTCTCGGGTTCCTCTCCTTTCTTTTTCTATTGTTGAGATGCATGTTCCAGATAGAGTACTTAGACAGTTTGGTAGAGTACAGCATATTCCTGGTCCTGTTGATGTATTAGATCGTGTCACCCGAAAGGGACGTGGGCATATTGATTGGGCTAGATATTTTGCACATTTTGTACAGATGTGGCATCGTCGGGCAGATTACATTATACCACCGGATGAGGAGACTGTTGGTATTAGTAGAGTGGAGTATATGGCTTGGTATTGGTCTATCACTAGGCGGTACATTGGTCGGCCAGGTTTCACTTATGATATGCGTTATGAGCCGCGTGATCACATAGAGAGGAGTCTGGTAGAAGGTATGAAGCATTTACATATGATGGCTACTGATGGCCTTCAGGATGATATATCGGATAGTACACAGTCTACATTTATAGCCATGCAGATGTACATTGATGGTGTGTTGTCTCATGTTCAGCGGACAGATTCATCTACATCACATGCAGGACCTTCAGAGCCATGTGCAGACACACCACAGCAGCAGCCAGATGATGCAGGACCATCTCACTTTTCTCCAGATGTTATGACAGTTTCACAGTATGGTCTATATGACGTAGGAGCTTCACAGATAGTGACAGATGAGGGCATGACAGATACACAGCCACCACAGTCTACGATAGGTACATATCGTCGCCAGCGACGTCACAGAGGATCGACTAGCACACTATCACAGCAGAGTCAGTCTGATCTACTTGGAGAGACATTAGGCAGTATAGATGAGGACATGGATTCTGAGACAGCACAGTCAGAGTCATGTGATGATGTGTTAGTACATGATACACAGTTGCAGTCGGAGACAGAGGTTGATGCACATGAGCAGTGTCACAGTCGTGGTCGTGGTCGTGGTAGAGGTCGAGCATCTAGAAAGGGAAAGAAGAGATACTTTCCACAGTTTTTTTGAGATGATTTCTGTACTTGTTATTTTGATGTATTTGTGATTTAGACATGATGTATATATGACTTGGACATCTACAAATATTTTGCCATGAACCATTTTTGTGATTATCCTTGACATATACATAGAAATGTTATCGTACAGGAACAGGTACAAATAATGAAAATATATGTGAAACAGGGGAGGTGCTGTCGATTTTTTAAAAATTAAATAATGTTTAACAGAAATAAAGATATGTTTACAACCGTATAATTTGTTATTAATAATCTACTTTACTATCATATTAAAAGACTCGAATGCTAATCTAAAATTCAGACGTTGAGTTGAGAGAATTTCCTTTATATATATAATGGTAAAACTCTTATAAATTTTCAATGTAAAATTAAATAATAAATATAGATAATTAAATTTTATCTAAATTTTTAAACTTGTGTGAACTTCACACATATGTCTGTGTTTTCACAGAGCACCGCTCGGGTGCTCTGTGAAAACACAGGCGGGGTGCTCTTTCACAGCACCCGAGCGCCCCGCCTGTGTTTTCACAGCGAGCGGTGCTCTGTGAAAACACAGACAGGCCGCGCTCTGTGTTTTCACAGAGCGCGGCCTGTGAGGTTTTTTTTTAATTTTTAAGACTTGGAGTCGGCATTGGCATTGCCGACTCCAAAGCCGGCATTGCCAATGCCGACTTTAGAGTCGGCATTGGCAATGCCGGCTTTGGAGTCGGCAATGCCAATGCCGACTCTAAAGCTCCCACCCGGTCTCCCGGTCACCAAGTTGCCACCGTGGCAACTTGGTGACTATTTTGGGAAATAAATTTAAAATATGATTAAATAAATAATTAAATAATATAATATGATTATTTTAATAAAAAACCCTTTCATCTTTAAAGCTTGTAAATAATTTTCTATCACCTGTCACATGCCTTGAGCGCCTGCTATCCAAATACCATTTGGATGCTCTTAGACGACCCTGCAAATAGAATTAAGCTTTAATTTTTGGTACCCAACTTTTTGTGGGTCCTTGATGTAGACACCCATTTCTGGCCCATAAGCTGAGCCAAATTCTTTGTCACATCATTGACGCTCCACGTTGGCTGATCATCGCCAAGCTAGCTTTATCCGATCATGGCATCTTCTCATTAGTTCATCGCCTTGGTGGGTTCTTGCTGGTCAAATCCATCAGTCTTCATCATCATCTCGTAGCTCTCAGAGTTGAGAATCCAACACCTCAAACTGTGTGCCAATTCGAAACACATGCAAGGAGATTAGATATTTTGAGTGAGCCATATGCTGAAGGATCATGGAGGAGACAGTGTCTCTGTTGCGTTCACATTCAGAAGGTGATTCCCTTCATGTCGCATTCATGCCTATACCGATTTTCCTTCAGACTGCAATCAATCTTCTTCAGAAGGCGATGCCTCGATACGTCGCGTTCTCATTTGGTCTTCTAATTTCCTGAAAATTCACTAGAAAACACTTAAAGACTTCCCTTTATGGAAGGCGACGTATCGAAGCGTCGCTACCTGGTAGCGACAAGGAGCTTGTCGCATACTGGTTTCCTTTACAGAACCATGCAACGTGGCTTTCCTATTCAGACTTGGACCATTGCTATTCATGAATAATCTATCTTTTGATGGGTCTAGAGATCTCCAAATCCTTCCAAACTCGGAGGAGACCTTCCTTGCCACGTTCTGACTCCCCTTGCACGAGCATACTTACCCAAAGTCGGACTCTAGCTCATTATTCCACTCCCAGCCAGTTTAGGAATAATCACATATAAAACTGTCAATAGGGCATGGTTTAAGGGAAGGCCAGCGTCTTCTTCTTCCACTCCTAAAGAGCTATTAATCTCAAGAAGACCTCTCAACCTCAAGACAACTAGGAAGTGCCCCCTAGGGCAATTTCTTCACATCTATGCTTTCCTTCTCTTACTCTTCATGATTTTTCCTTCATGCATGAACGTTTAGGCTCTTTCCCTTTCATAGATTTGCATTAGAACACTCCACACACACCTATTTTAATCAACCAAAGGGGTTAAAACACCACCCCACATGAGTTCCCCCCAATTCTCCCTTGTTTATTCATTGTTTTGGAATAGATTCTATGCCAAACGAATATCTAATGTGTGTTTTGTTGTTTTGATGTTCTTCGCAAGTCGTAGAAGACAGTAACAACATGAGGCTCTTGCCTTATGGCCGACTGTGGAGCAGGAAGAACAGAACCCACAATCTTCATCTTCTAAAGCAGAAGGCGACACACATCTGGTCGCGATCTCAAGAAGGTGACAGTTGGCGCGTCGCGTTCAGGGAACCAGAAGGCGGCACTCTCCTTGTCACGTTTTAAAGATGGCGACGGCTTGCGCGTCGCGTTCACAAGACCAGGTTCTTCTTCTACACTTTTTCTTCCTATTTCCAATGTAGTTAGCGCTTGTTCTTCACTACATCACCTTTGCAACTACTTTGGTGGCGATGGCGGTCTTTTTCCTTAATTTTCATCATTATTTAGGGAGCAAATCCCGTGATTACACCTTTTGGTGATAACGGTGGGACTTCTAGTGCCTATCGTGCTTGTTGCTGTCTTCCCCTACCCTTTTCAATCCTTCATGTGTGTGGTTCTTATTTAGATTTTGCATTTTTCCATTTCATTTTATTGTTGTTTTGAGTTCTACTGTGCTGGGTGAGAAGGCGACGTTAAAGCCATCGCGATCTTGAAGGCGACAGGGAGGTCGTCGCGATCAGGTCAGTTGTGTTGATAACCATCTATTTTCCATATTCTGGGTTTATTTCAAGCACTTCGTCCATGTTTGAGTCGTTTTATGCTGATCCATGCTTATAAGAGTATGTCAGTCATCCATGCTATAGGATTGTTTGAATTTTGTTGCATAATCAGGTCCCACCTGATCTCCATCCACTTCGAAGAGGAATGCGACGCACTTTCTGTTGCGATCAACGTCGCGACAGGTTGATCATCGCCTTCTACTTCTGAGAGCAGGTCAGCCTGGTTTCTATTTTTTAGCTTTAAGTTAGATTCTTGCATGCACTCCGGTGCACATAGGGCGCATACATATTTTCATATCGTAGTGTAGGTTGTCCTCGGCGACGCCAACTGCCTCGTCCACATATTCCTTGTGTCCGACAAGAGAACTCTCTTGAGGCCTTTGTAAGTCCCGCTAACCGTGGATTCCCACACGGCCACCGGGATAGTTGTACCCGTTGCCACCATAGAGTTAGAGTTCATGCATTGGTGAGTCTTTGAGAATCTTAGTCGAACCCGAAGTTGGAAGCCTTCTCCCTTTAGGAAACCCATCCTTTGAGGGAATTTGCTTAAGTCAATCCATTAAAAGGTAAACTTGACCAAATAAAAGAAATCATCATCATTGCCAACTGCTTGCTTTAGGTGAGACATTTTTCTCTTTCTTTCTTTTTTTGCATAGGATTGTCTGTTTAGGAAACTAGGTGTCTGTTTAGGTTAAGTTGTCCCTTAAGTCTAGACAGGCGTCTCTCATATATCAAAACTCTCACTTTCCAAACATGGAGTCTTACTTGAACCCGTCTATGATGGTGAGAACCTAGATGCTGCCTTCTACACCTCCTACAACTATGAGGAATATCTTCCTCACGATCTCTTCAACGATTCGGCCTAGCCCTGTGTCGCCACAGTCCATGCCAGTGAGAGTCATCATCCCGAGGATGGTGGCCCATCACAAACTGTCTGTTCCCCTCAGGCGGATCATCAAGCTACTCAACTGATGCGATTAATTCCTTAGCTTGATCGATCTCAAATCCAAGATCTCATGACGGCTCTCAATGGAAAGACCGCCTCATCACCCTCACCCAGAGAGAGCGCTTCTCGCCCCATGGCATCTACCTCCGGCCCCTGTGTCGTCACAGGACAAGCCGACAACACTCTTATCAGGCCACAGGCCATTCGATTCACTCCCTTTGAGTCTGAGCACTATCATCCACGTGAGTCCAGAACTGCACTTCGCTTTATCACCCTTGCTATTCACCACAGCAGCTGAAGCCACGTGCCAGGTCGGCATCTCGTGCCTCCTCCGTATATGCTCAACCCTCCGCCACTCCCGACATGATGTCTGAGTGGGCGTCCATCAAAAAGGAACTCCTAGAGCTGTGAAAGCAACTCAACCCTAGGCAGCATCATGATGTGAACATGCCGAACTTCAATGGCCTATGGGTCCCATCTCCATCTGAACTCCCAAAGTACCGCAAGTACAATGGCTTTGAAAACCCCTACATTCACATCAAGGACTTCATCTATGAGTTTGCACCTTATCAGCATGACCGCCACCTAATGGCATACCTATTCCATCGGTCATTGGATGGGCCAGCACTAGATTGGTTCTACTCTTTGCTACCCGAGGATGTAGAGGATTTTTGTAATGACCGGACCTCCCGGACCCCCGCCCGGGACCCCGAAGGTCGTGCCGCCACCCACGGATCCGAAGACCCAGAAGGGTTAAAATTTAGTCCAGTGTGATAAGCAATGAATTCAAATAACTATAACGAGAAAGTTCGTACAATAATAAAGAAGCAAGGTACAACATGTCCCAAATAAAACTACAAGTACAGAAAGAAAGGTGCAGTCCTTAAGGGGCATACTGCGAGGACTTGTAAAAAGGCAACTCTCAACTCACACAGTACAAGTGCTCACGCTCACAACTAACACTGCTGGCAATGCACGGCATACAAACTGCCACCACGACTGTCCAACAATGAAGTCCTGCGACTACGAGTCCCTACCTGAAGAGAGTAGGGGGGTGAGCCTCGCGAACAAGGCTCAATAGGGATAACCAGTCCCTTACCAGCCGGAGCAGCAAGAACTCCAACAAAAGCAGAAGCAACTACTTTAGAAAGCAGTAAAGAGGGAAACACCTACTGCAGAGTACTACAAAGCAACAGAATAGGGAAATGCCACCACCCACAACCAGGGTCGGGCCAGACACGACTCCCGCAACACTAGCGGAGTCAGAAAACACAATGCGGAAGCAAAACCTCGGCACACACCCGCCGAGACAAGAAGCTCACAAAACACCGAAGCAACCACATGAGACCCGAGTCTCAGAACACAAGCACCAACATCCCACACATCCACGAGGTCGTGAAAGACCAACAAGGTGACACCACGAGCGACACCGAGCAACCAGGTGAGAACAACATCTCACCATAACCATGACCCCCTCACACCTCCACAAGGTTGAGGGCCCACAAGCAGAACCACTCTAGACCTTGGACACTACACGAGATCAAGGAACTACACCCTACAGTGCCACCACGGACGACACCAAGGAACGATTTACAAAACCAATAGTGAGGTGTCTGCACTAGACACCCCGAGAGAACACGTTGAAATCGCTTGCACGGCCCACGAGGACAAACCAACCAAGCCCACAGAAACTAGACACGGCTAGGCTACAACCACCGTGCAGGCTAGAGCAATGAGACTCACTTAGAAACAATGTGAGAAAACTATGTCATAGCGAGAGCAACCAAGCCACCGCCACCGGTAGCTAAGAGGAAGTCACACTGTCCACACCTCTAGCTCTCCAGCCGCTAACTCCTGCCTACAACCTCCATGGTAGAGTGAGGCTAGTGAGCCACAGCAAAGAACAACTATAAACCACGACAGCCCAGCCGAGCTGCGGCCCCACTCCTACTCTCCCTACGCGACTCCGAAACCAACGCAGAGCGAGGCAGTGAGAAGGACTAGCTAGTATGCACTGGTAAAAACACCTCAACCACCTCGGAGACATAGACACAACTAAGGGTGCTCCAGAAGCGACTCTACGTTGCTGCCCACCACCGTTTTCCACTTAGCTCTGGAGTCTGCCACACTAGGCTGTCAACTCGAGCATGCTTGTAGCCCGGAGAACTCCCTCAACAGGATCTCGAGGATGGGGGTCCCAGGAAATGGAGACAACCTCTGAACGGGACAAGCCCTCAAGTCCAAAGCACCGGGCAAAGAGAACGGGCACGGCAACCACCACAGAAACCGACACAGTTGGCTTGTAACCAAGACAAACTCAACAGGCACAGGCACGCAGGGCACCCCTTCCGGAAACCCCCAGAAGGGTCGTCGGCCAAATACCGGCACACATGGCACGACCCTAGAAAACGGAACACCACCAAACAAAACAGAAACCAACGCTCTTCTAATGATTGATTGACCGATAGACAATCGATTATTAGACAAACCCGAGCCTCCTAGCACCGCCGCTAGGACACGGCCATGAAGGTGTCACCTTCGGTCAATGAACGACGGGAAGCAACCTACCGTGTTCCCCACCAGAAGGTCCTAAGGGCAACACTGCCCTAGGGCATACGCCAACGAGGCCACGGAAACACCCGAGGCAAGCCTAGTGTCGTCGCGCCCTCCTAGCTCGCCGCGATACCATCGCCACAGGAAGGGCAACCGTGACAAGCGCTCTGTTGCGACAGGGAAGCGCGTCACGACAAGAACCCTATCATGACAAGAAACTGCGTCGCGACATGACTCTTATCGCGACGGCTAACTGCGCCGCGATAAGGTCATGCCCGACCAAAGCGATGCCTCCTCTGATGTCGCGACACGTACGGTGGTCATGACATCAGACGGAAGGCTGACCGCCGGGATGCTTCAACCTGGGGTTGCCCACACAAACCACATTCACACACCATGGGGAGGGGAGCAATGGGAAAGCAGTAGAGGAATGCATAACACCACAAGAACTCCCGATCCACTCGGAATGGAAAGAGAACAAGAGATCCCTACAGTAAAATGGAGAACCGAACCCCACAGGGCCTTCTCAACGGCAAGAACACCTCCTCCTCACTCCACGACGCCGTTCCAAGCTCTGCACGAGCCGTCGTCGACGCCACCACGCTCCACACCCGAATTGCCGGAGAGGAAAGCTTTCCCCACCTCGAAGAGCAGGAGGGAAAGGACGAAGGAGAGAAAAAGGAAAGGGGTGAGGGCAAGGCTTTAAGCCTTCGGCCCCCAAGACGCGATGGGGCGGGGCGTCACTTCAACAACCTTAATGCGACGGCCACCCACACCGTGACCAGAACGCTTCCCTCCGGGACACCGTGACAACCTGACAGGTCGCTCTGACCCGCCTACCACCCCGACAGGCGTCAGACGACCCAAAGCAGAACCCTGTCACGACCCGTTGATCGGGCACGATAGGAACACGACATATAAGGTGGTCGCAACCCAGATGACTGTCGCATCAGGTACCTCCGGCGTGACACTAACTCGTCGCTCAGGCCAGACGCGTTAGTGGACAGTCATCCAACACAACAAATGGGAAGCTGAAAAACCCAGGATGTTACAATACATCAACAAAAAAATAATTTCGTCCTCCAAATTGAGGGCAAAATCCGGTCGGAGAAAATAACAAGTGCAAAGGGACCACTAAGTTGCACCGCAACTTCCCGGTGGTCGCCACCACGACCCTGCCATAAAGGGAGTGCCCACCAACTATCGCGGAGCACACAATCGGATGTCGACAACTCCACAAGTGCGGCACACACTGAACCGACTAGAAAAAACTCTAACCTCCAGTCAGAAAACACGTGACTGAACCCTCAACAGACCACGCTGTGTAGAAAAACCGGTTAGTAACTCCCTCTGTCACCGGCGACTAGACAGAGGTCCCAGCTGCTGACGGCAACCGATGAAGATGCCAAGAGGTCATCCACAAGACTCCGCTGAATGGCTTCGCACGTCTAGCAACAGCTAGCACGTACAGTAGGGCCAAACTTGAGTTTGTTAATGGTGACCCAAAACCAAGCAGAAAACACACATGTGGAGAAACCACGATGAGCAAGGCAGTGTCCTCTGGAACCACTAGATGTCACCCAGATCATCTTCGTGGTCCGACCAGGACACACAACGCACGCGGAGCCACAAAACTAGGAGTTACATGCTCCCCAACGTGGCACACCACGACGGAAACACAGAAGACACTAGAGGTGAAGCCAAAACATGGCACCTCTCCATGGCACGTAGGATAGTGTCCATCGGCACCACTCGATCTCACCTAAATTGTCCTCGTGGTCCGACAAGGACACAAAACGACTGTGGAACCACAGAAAAACTAGACCAAAAGCTCCACAGGCACAATGCGCAGAGGTAAATTCAGGGAAGACGTCTGAGTTTGGCAGAGCTAAGAAACCCAAGACGTCGGCAAACAGCATGAGAAATGAAACAATCGCAGACGTCAAGAACAACATGTCGACCTCAAAGGTACCCAAACCAAAGCTGGGTACTCCAACCAAACTCACTCGCTCCCAAGCAAGAGAGAAAATCCCGGCCACAGGCTACGGCAAGAACCTGGCATACCACCGATAGGGCTACCTAGAATAGGCAAAGCAGCCACCCCACAGCGGCAACGGTACAGCCACAAGGCATAGGCCAGCACAAAGTGTCCCAGAGGCGGAAAGCTCAATGCCTCGAACACCGAGCAAACTCGAGAAACAACGTAGAAAGCTCACAATCAGGCACATAGCATGACACACGATGCCAACACCAGCACCAGGAGCCACCCAAGGTATAACACAGTGCACCAAGGCTCCAAATGGCACAAAACAAATCACTCGAGCACGAGCACATGGTGCCACCACAAGCACCCAAACAAGGCAAGATGCAACACAGTTCCACCCGAGGCCGAAACAACATGGCTAATAGGAAGGACTCTCTCCACAAGAGACCTACCAAAAGCCACACGCACGGAACCGTGAGCCAAAAGGGCAGAATTGGCCACACTGGCTGTGACTCTCAAGGCACAAGGACACGAAACATCAAAAAAGAAACACGCTTAAGGTGTAGTACACAGCCGCACCAATGACATAAAACAACACTGGGCCAACCGCAGCGGACTCCCTACCAGCGACCCACAAGAGAAAAACACATAGAAACCTAGCAGCTTCAAGAGCGCAACGACCACATCGGCTCTTAGAAGCCCACCACACAAGGCACCGCTCCCACCACACAGGCAGAGAGAGCCACACACCATACAGCGACAAGCACCTCTAAGCATAGCTGAGGCACAAGCAAAACACACACCGAACAATGCCTGCACTAGCAAGCCAAACAACAGAAAACTCGGTGCCGCCTAACACTGAACACAGGGCACGCTGCCCTACATCGTCTATTCCGGAGACAAGAAACCAGCAAGGCAAGAGACGGGACAATAGGTCACCACAACCAATGGCACCAAAAAGAAACCACGTGCACGAGGTGAGCAACCAACTCAACCTGAAGACAGGACAAGGGGAGGGACCTTCGCCACAAAGGTCGCCACGGTGCGTGACACGGCACCAAATGCCATGGTAGAGCACCACCACCCCGAGCAACCCACGAAAACGGAGGAAGAAGACACAGCATAGGCCTCTTCCTCACACGAAAGAGAAAACAACACCTAAGGCTAGCACTCACACAAAAGGCACAGCCAACCGAACGCCCACTGCACTTACCAGACCACCATCTGGGAGAGCATGTAGGGCGTGAGAAGTGCAGCAAAACACCCAACCATGGGGAGACACGAAGTCCCACCAGCACAGTTGAGAAACTCGAAAACAAACAAGAAGACAACCTGGCTAGCACCATGGTCAAAGGCACTACACCTTGACCGACAACACCCAAGCAAACCGTCACATAGATAGTCCGACCGGCAACAACGACAGCTCATCCCTAAAGAGAGAGAGAGCAGCGACGACCAAAACAACACATGGCAGCTCTGTGGAGAATCTTCACCAATAGCGCCAAGAGCCGTCTTGGCAGAACCTCACCAGAACGCAACTCAACCAAACGACACTCTTCAAACCACAAGGGCAACACAATGGTAGCCTAAAATGAACACAAACCACTCCGCAGCAAGCAGAACTGTAGAACCAACGCAGGTCAGTCCTGGGAGAACTTACACTAGGACGCAGCCCAAGCAAATGGCCAAAACACATGGCTAATCGAGAGAGAAACACAGCAGCCAGTGGAAGCAACACAAACCGGTTCTTGGATAACCTCCACCAGAACAACCAAGGCACCATTATGGGAAACCCACCAGAACGCACCGGCCAACACAACAACAGCATACCTCAACCCTGAGGTAGCACAGCAATAGATAGAAACGAACACAGGATAGTCTTGGGAGAAACCCTCACCAAGACAACAACCAACAGTTCTGGAAAACCATCACCAGAACACAGGGTAACCAAGCGATGAACCTCAACTTCGAGGCCAACGCAACGACAACCAAACAGACAATAGAGACCTTAAACCATAGAGGGAAACAGTGGAAGACTTCAACGAGCAAAGAAGCAGTCCCAGAGAGTGAGAAACCCTCACTAGGACAACAACAAAATAGTTCTGCGAACCATCACCAGAACACAAGTAGCCAAGCGATGCACCTCAACCCAGAGGGCAGCGCAACAACAACCAGAAATGAGCACAACATAGTTCTGAGGAAATCTCATTTCGACCAGAACCAACAGAAAAGAACTCCGGGAGCACCTCACCAGAGTTCACAACTAGCCAGCACAAGGCCGACAACAACCACACACAGCTGTCGTAGCGCTCAACCAACGGTGCAACATGACACACAAGGCACCTGCTTAGCTCGAGGAAAGTCGCCGACTGAGAATAGCACAGTGCACAATGGCGCACAGCCATGTGAGGCAAAACACACAGCCAACACAACACACACCCCAACAACAAGGGGACATCCAACAAGGCAACCACCTCCGACCGGCTCTACAGACGACAACCATGCACCGATGAAGGCCACACCACACATAGGCTCTCTCAGCCTTCGCGACATACCCACACGGATGCACAGGCCGACGAAGAACTCGACCACAGCACGAGCAAACCAACAATGTCACTTGTAGCATGCACACCCAACAACAGCAGCAACGCTCTCCTATAGCTCACACTTGGACCCTGTTGGAAAGCTAGCCACCTGCAACAAAGAACCAAATGCTCACCTAACAACAACTCTACACCGACGGGCCAGCAGCGTACTAGTATCGTTCTTTGGGACCGCCATAGTTATTAACCAATTACAATCTCGTTGGACCCCTGAGCTCTGATACCACTGTAACGACCCGACCTCCCGGACCACCGCCAAGGACCCTGAAGGTCATGCCTCCACCCACGGATCCAAAGACCCAGAAGTGTTAGAATTTAGTCCAGTGAGATAAGTAATGAATTCAAATAACTATAACAAGAAAGTCCGTACAATAATAAAGAAGCTAAGTACAACATGTCCCAAATAAAAGTACTGGTACAAAAAGAAAGGCGCAATCATTAAGTGGCATACCCCGAGTGTTGAACCACTATTTATTACCTTCATATTTTGGTGCTAACAAAATTTATGATGTAACGTAAATTGAACATTTTGTTTCGTCTGTGTCGCATCAATCTCATAGCAAAATGCTGAGTCTCACATTGATGCAATATGGCGCACTAAAATGCTAAGTCAGTGTTCATTCAATATACATCGATTTCTATTCAAAGTGCCACATCGATTTCACTAACAACGATTTGATATGTCACATAACGATTTGATTGTGTAACAACTCGTTAAGTGAAACTTCGATTGATTGCATAATGATTTCATAAGTGAGAACAACAATTTGCTCTCATATCGATTTTGGTTCTCATAACGATTTCATAAGTGAGAACAACGATTTGCTCTCATAACGATTTGTTAAGGCTCATAACGAATTGATTAGTGAGCACAACGATTTGCCCTCACATTGATTTGCCTTCTATAACGATTCGCTAAGGCTTCACAACGGTTTAATAAGTTTCACATCGATTTGCTTGCCATAACGATTTGATCATCATAACGATTTCATAAGTAAGAAACAATGATTTGCTTCTCACATTGATTTGATAAGTCAAACATCGATTTGCTTATGATTGAACATCGATTTAGCCATCGATTTGCCTATACTTATAACATCGATTTGCTTTCACGTAAACATCGATTTTGTCCAAACATCGACTTCATGTAAACATCGATTTCCTTTATATTCAGATGTTTCAAATATGTTTTGCACCTAATGAAAAGTCAAACATGTTCTGACAAAAAGGTTGCATGCATATCTCAGAGTCGTGTCAGGAAAAGATATGAACTACTATTTTCAGCATGTTAGAAGAAACACAGTAGCATGCACTGTTATCTTGTAAACACTCTTTTATGCTAACACTGTCTTCTATGCTTACAGACCTCGAAGACCACCAGAGTCTGATTAACACAAATGACGAGATGATCAACAACGTCTAGAAGAGCTCCAACGGATCTATTCAAAGTCTCGCATATAAAAGATGAAGCAAGGCTGATGATCAAGAAAAGAGAGCTTTCCTGAAAAACATTGAAGTAGTGTACAACCAGTGAGGAACCTCAACGCCACATACACTCAAAGAAAGAGAGAAAGAGCCTAAGCCAAGAAGAAGCAAGCAAAAGCATCTCAAGCATTCAAGCCTTCAAGCTTTCTTTTCTCTCTCCATTCTCCCTATGCTTATTGTAATTCGTGGGGAGAGTTTTTGCTGAGTGTTTTTGGGTAGGCCATTCTTGTAGAACTCTCAGTACTGTTCTTTCTTTTATAAGAAAGTCATCCTGTCCAGCTATAGGACTGTATACAGTGTAGAACCTAGCTAGGGCGTTGTGTCTAGCAGAACCGCACTGGGGTTTGTACTAGGAGGTTGGCTTCTTTACCTGTAAGAGAAGTGGGTTGCCTTCTTGCACGGGAAAGAGAAGAAGACCAGCTGGGGTGCTGGGTGTTGTATTGTCCTTGAGGGGTACTGTACCCTTGGTTAGTAAAATCCCAAGAAGTTGCTTGGGGACTGGACATAGGACTTCCATATGGGAAGGGCCTAACCAGGATAAATCTCTTGTGTTATTTGTGTGATTGTTTATTTGCTTCCGCACTGCTACTCTTTTTCACACTAAACTAACCAAACTTTCAACTGATAATTTTTTGTGTTTAAGTTTCTGTTTCAGATTTCAGAAAAACCTATTCACCCCACCTCAAGGTTAGCATGCTACCGTACCAAAAGGGCCAATAAGTGGTATCAGAGCGGGTCTCTGAACATTCAAAGAAGATCCAACAATCTTAGAGCAAAGATCCATGGCAGCTCAAGGATATGCTGAAGGTCAATCAGTCACTAGACCTCCATTCTTTGATGGAGAGGACTACCAATACGGTAAAATGAGGATGGAATACTTCATTCGGGGCACAGTCTTTGATCTATGGCAGGTAATTGAGGTAGGTGACTTTGTTATTGTTCCTGTTGAAGGCACTACTAACATTACACCTACTGATAAAAGTAAACTATCTCTAAATTTTGAAGCAAAAAGTTATTTATGTTGTGCTTTATCTAAAAGGAATTTACTAGAGTATCTACATGAAAATTTGGGTTGAGTGTGAAGACAATTCATTTCCCCTGGTATATTGATGATAACAAGGTGTGATTTTAATGCACAATAATTGGAACATGTTAGATGCACCACATATGTTATGACCACATTAAAAACTATGTTTCCAAACACATTTATTACCTATATTCATGATAAATCAATGGACTAATGATTTATATGTTTATTTCTCAGGGACACACAATTCTTTCAAGGGTAGTGTCGACACACCCCATACTGGTGTCGACACAATGCTCCAAGCCCTAAGCCAAAGATGAAGAAATGGTAATGTAGTGTCGACATAAGATCAAGTCAGGTCAACACTAGACCCAGTTCCCAGTGAGCCCTGTCAATAGGCCGGGATAGTGTGTCGACACTAAACCAGATGGTGTCGACACTAGAGACCTCTCCTAGAAGGCCTGTTTTGCAGTACTCTCCAGTGTGTCGACACGAGATGAAGTGGTGTCGACACTAGAGACCTCTCCCAGGGAAGTTAGTCTGCCAGTCTGGGACAGTGTGTCGACACTAGATCAAGTCACGTCGACACACTCCGGAAAGTTTGTGACTTAAGGTTTCTCCTCCACACGTGGCACCCTAAGGATTTGGTGGATCGGCCTTGGATCATGTGCCCACGATCCCAAGGGTACTTTTGGACATTTTAGGTATAAATACTCTCCTAATTGTCCACCCAAACACAACAGAGCCACCAAGAGCCTTCCAGAAATCCTTTTGGCGACAGTGAGAGCTCTCCTCCCTGTTCTTGCTCCCCTTGTGCTTCTTCAACCCAATTTCCACATCTCCAAGCACAAGAAGGAAGATCTGATCCAAGATGGAGCAGTAGGATCAACTTCCAAGGTGCAGATAAAGTAGAAGCAGTCTTTTGTGAAGAATTCGAGGATGATCCTGAAGATCAAATTATAGAGCATCGCCCAGGAACTTCAATAGATCAAGCCCTTCACAATTCGACATCTACAAGGGAGTCTTCTGAAGAACAAGGATGTTTCAATCACTTTCTCATTTCTCCCTTGTGTCTTCTTGGTTGTTCTAGAGATTGTGCAGTGTCTATTGCATCAATTCTCTTGAATGAGCCTTTTGAGATCATATCTTAGCTAGAGGATCTGGATCTTTTGTTGTTGTCTAGCAAAGTGTTTGTGAGTCATTGTACTCAGTGGTTTGTGAGCCTGTTTGCTTAGTGTTGAGTCGTCGCACTCAAGTTTGGTTGAGCAATTGTGCTCAAGTGTCTAGAGTAGTCTTGCTCTAGGTGTTGTGTTGAGTTATAGAACTCTTTGTGGTGGAGTTGTCAGGCTCCAGTGTGTGGGTAACCAAGTTGATAGTGGATCCTCACTGTGTGAGGGGTGGATGTAGGAATCACATGGTGTGATTTCCGAACCACCTAAATATTCTCTGTGCAGTGGTTTGTGTGTGACTTAAATTCACATTGCGCTAGATGTATGCATAGGGTTTTTCAAATTCATCTTTAATCAACTTGTTCCACACTTCAATCATCTAATTCACACAATCACTCATCAGATCTAAATTGCTCTTTCAAATTGCCTCTAATTCTATGCATTGTTTTAAAATTGGCTAAGCTTCTGCAATACTTGGCATAGATCTATTCAACCCCCCCCCTTCTAGATCTTGTCCATCACATCTTCGATCCTTCAATTGGTATCAGAGCGGGTTTACACTTGATCTGATTTGATCTGAGTGCTTTTTGATTGTTCTGTGTGTCTTGATTATTTGCTTGTCTGTTTGCTGAGTATCTCTTCTTTGCACCATTTAATTGCTTCAATGGATTCAAGAGCGTTCATGGCTGAGGGTCACTCTATTAATAGGCCACCCTTTTTCAATGGGACTGACTACACTTATTGGAAGAATAGAATGCAGGTCTTCCTTAGAGCCCAAAACTATGAGATATGGAAGGTAGTCGAAGTAGGTCCTTATGAGAATCAAGGGGAGGAAGAGACCTGGACTAGGGAACAGATTAGGAGGGCCACTTTGAATTATAGTGCCATGAACATGATCCAATGTGCAGTCCACCCTAAGGAGTACTCAAGAATCTCAATGTGCAAATCTGCCAAAGAGATGTGGGATAAACATGAGTTACTCTATGAGGGAACATCCCAAGTGAAAGAAACCAAAGCTAACATTCTTGTCTCTGAGTATTAATTGTTTATGATGAAATCTAATGAGACAATTTCTGAAATGTTTGCCAGGTTTATGATCATTGTGAATGGACTGAAGGCCTTAGGTAAGGATTATACAGATGCTGACTTGGTAAGGATTACTACTATGTATAATAGATTTTCAAGCATAGTAGTAGGTTTAAATTCTCTTGGTAAAACTCTTTCCAATGAAGATACTGTTAGGAAGATACTTAGGTCTTTAACTATTTCATGGACACCTAAAGTAACTGCTATTGAAGAGGCCCATGATTTAACCAAATTGTCGATTGATAATTTAATAGGTTCTCTCATGGCACATGAAATAAATATGGAGCGATTATCTGAAAGCTCATCTAAGAAGAAATGTACTAATGCTCTTAAAGTGGTAGCTGCTCCTTCCACTTCTTCTTCTAGCTCAAAAATGGCAGGATCTGAAGTTAGTGATGTTGATGAAGTACTGTCCAAACTTCAGAAGATTTTAAAAAAGAAGAAAAATGGATCAAGAAGGATCCAAAGGAAAGAGAAAGAGGAGAAATAATCAGTCTGCTATGAATGCAGAAAACCTGGACATCTAAGACCAGACTGTCCAAGACTCAAGAAGACTGGTCAAACCGAAAAGTCCAAGAAGCAGCACAAGAAGTTCAAAAGAAAAGCCATGTCGGCTGCTTCGGAAATGAAGAGGACACAAGCTCAGACTCATCAAGCTCAAGTTTAGAGAAAGAGCAAGTAAATCTAGCCCTCATGGTAGGACTAGATGAGGTACATTCTGACTCATTTTTTAATTCATGCACAAATTCAGGGTCAGAATCTGAAGACTTGGAAGAAGTCTTTAATAAACTTTATGATAAACACAAGGTTGTTGTAAAAGAATTGAAAAATATCAAGAACAACCTTACTTGTGTGGAAAATACTAATTATGATATAAAATCAGAAATGGAACAATTGGAAAAACAACTAAAGGTCAGTAAAGATAATAATCATCTTTTAAATGAAGATTTAAAAAGTAAGAATAATGAGAAGTTAGAGTTAGAAGAAAAATTAAAAACTCTAACTGAAGAAAATCTATATTTAAAAGAATCAATTAAGAAATTAACTCAAGGAAAAATATCTCTAGCTCTATGCTTAAGAGGATCAAAATCTGGAAATAATAAACAAGGGCTTGGATACATTCCTCTGGAAAAAGAAAAACAAGCCATAAATCCAGGAAATTATCATTTCCAAAATTTGTAAAAGAAACCAAGTTGCCTCAGAAAAAGGCCCCTGTAAAAGAAAATGTTTCCAAAAATTTGTCCTAAATGGACATCATAAAAATAGTAAGAATTGCAAAATAGATTATATTCATTGTTGTTCTCATTGTAATAAATTATGACGCATAGTAAACACCTGCACAACAAGGCACCTAGTTTGGATTCCGAAAGGATACTTTTATGCATCTAACCATCAAGGACCCAAAACGATTTGGGTTCCTATTTCTGAATAAGTTGTTTGCAGAATAGCCTTAGAGCATCAGGATCAAAGGATGCTCAAGGCACTGATGACTGCCAGCTCTTCATCCATCTCATATATGAAGAGGGAGCAGTCACAAATTGTTTATTTCTATTCACATTACTACTAACAATGTTTGCAAGTTTTCTGTTAAGATGTATGCAGATAAAAATCTTGAAGACTTGACAAACAACATGACAAAGGTCAAGACCAATAAAATCTGACTTCCCTCACATTAAGGGGGAGACTCATGCTTAGGGGGAGCACAAACAAAGGGGGAGTTATTCATTAATGTCAATCATTGTTGAACCCCTCGATGGTAAGAAAATTTCCTATAAGGGGACAGATCACTTGGGAAGATCCTTCCTTTTTGGTTATTGACAAAAAGGGGGAGAGTTTGTATGAAATTTTCTGAAAACTCTTTGCTTTATATATTTATGTGTATCAGAAAATCTCATAAATTTTGTCGTCACTAAATAGGGGGAGATTATTGAACCACTCTTTATTACCTTCATATTTTGGTGCTAACAAAATTTATGATGTAACTTAAATTGAACATTTTGTTTCATCTGTGTCGCATCAATCTCATAGCAAAATGCTGAGTCTCACATTGATGCAATATGGCGCACTAAAATGCTAAGTCGGTGTTCATTCAATATACATCGATTTCTATTCAAAGTGCCACATCGATTTCACTAACAACGATTTGATAAGTCACACAACGATTTGATTGTGTAACGATTCGTTAAGTGAAACATCGATTATATCGCATAACGATTTCATAAGTAAGAACAACGATTTACTCTGATATCGATTTTGGTTCTCATAACGATTTCATAAGTGAGAACAACGATTTGCTCTCATATCGATTTGGTTCTCATAACGATTCGTTAAGGCTCATAATGAATTGATAAGTGAGCACAACGATTTGCCCTCACATCGATTTGCCTTCTATAATGATTCCCTAAGGCTTCACAACAATTTAATAAGTTTCACATCGATTTACTTGCCATAACGATTTGATCATCATAACGATTTCATAAGTAAGAAACAATGATTTGCTTCGCACATCGATTTGATAAGTCAAACATCGATTTGCTTATGTTGAACATCGATTTGCCTATACTTATAACATCGATTTGCTTTCACGTAAACATCGATTTTGTCCAAACATCGACTTTATGTAAACATTGATTTCCTTTATATTCAGATGTTTCAAATATGTTTGGCGCCTAATGAAAAGTCAAACATCTTCTGACAAAAAGGCTGCATGCATATCTCAGACTCGTGTCAAAAAAGATATGAACTACTATTTTCAGCATGTTAGCAGAAACACAGTAGCATGCACTGTTATGTTGTAAACACTCTTTTATGCTAACACTCTCTTCTATGCTTACAGACCTCGAAGACCACCAGAGTCTGATTAAGACAAATGAAGAGAAGATCAACAACGTCTAGAAGAGCTCCAATGGATCTCTTCAACGGATCTATTCAAAGCCTCTCATATCAAAGATGAAGCAAGGCTGAAGATCAAGAAAAGAGAGCTTTCCTGAAAATCTTTGAAGAAGTGTACAACCTGTGAGGAACCTCAACGCCACATACACTCAAAGAAAGAGAGAAAGAGCCTGAGCCAAGAAGAAGCAAGCAAAAGCGTCTCAAGCATTCAAGCCTTCAAGCTTCTTTTCTCTCTTCATTCTCCCTATGCTTATTGTAATTCTTGGGGAGAGTTTTTGCTAAGAGTTTTTGGGTAGAGGTCATTCTTGTAGAACTCTCACACTGTTCTTTCTTTTATAAGAAAGACATCCTGTCCAGCTGTAGGACTGTATACAATGTAGAACCTAGCTAGGGGTTTGTGTCTAGCAGAACCGCACTGGGGTTTGTACCAGGAGGTTGGCTTCTTTACCTGTACGAGAAGTGGGTTGCCTTCTTACCTGGGAAAGAGAAGAAGACCAGCTAGGGTGCTGGGTGTTGTATTGTCCTTGAGGGGGACTGTACCCTTGGTTAGTAAAATCCCAAGAGGTTGCTTAGGGACTAGACGTAGGACTTCCATGTTAGAAGGGCCGAACCAGGATAAATCTCTTGTGTTATTTGTGTGATTGTTTATTTGCTTCCGCACTGCTACTTTTTATCACACTAAACTAAACAATCTTTCAAGTGATAATCTTTTGTGTTTAAGATTCTGTTTCAGATTTCAGAAAAACCTATTCACCCCCCTCTAGGTTAGCTTGCTGCCGTACCAAAAGGGCCAACACTGAGGACTTACAAAAAGGCAACTCTCAACTCACACACTACAAGCACTCATGCTCACAACTCACACTGCTGGCAACGCACGGCGTACAAACTGCCACCACGACTGTCTGACAACGAAGTCTTGTGACTATGAGTCCCTACCTGAAGAGAGTAGGGGGGTGAGCCTACGAACAAGGCTCAATAGGGATAACCAGTCCCTTACTAGCCAGAGCAACAAGAACTCCAACAAAAGCAGAAGTAACTACTCTAGAATGTAGTAAAGCGGGAAACACCTATTACAGAGTAGTACATAGCAGCGGAATAGAGAAATTCCATGACCACAAACCAAGGTCGGGCAAGACACGACTCCCGCAACACCAGCGGAGTCAGAAAACACAATGCGGAAGTAAAACCTCGGCACACACCCGCCGGGAGAAGAAGCTCATAGAACGCTGGAGCAACCACATGAGACCCGAGTCTTACGACACAAGCACCAACATCCCACACCTCCACGAGGTCAGGAAAGAACAACTAGGTGACACCACGAGCGACACTAAGCAACCAGGTGAGAACGACATCTCACCACAACCACCGCGACCTCACACCTCCACAAGGTTGAGGGCCCACAAGCAGAACCACTATAGACCTCGGACACTATACGAGGTCATGGAACTACATCCTATAGTGCAACCACGGATGGCACCAAGGAACGGTTTACAAAACCAGCGGTCGGGTGTCTGCACCAGACACCCCGGTAGAACACGCTGAATAGCACGGCCCATGAGGCCAAACAACCAAGCCCATAGAAACTAGACACGGCTAGGCTACCGCCACCGTACAGGCTAGAGCAATGAGACTCACTTAGAAACAACATGAGAAAACTCCGTCACAGCAAGAGCAAGCAAGCCACCACCACCGGTAGCTAAGAAGAGGACACACTGTCCACACCTCTAGCTCGCCAGCCGCTGACTCCTGCCTACAACCTCCCCGGTAGAGTGAAGCTAGTGAGCCATAGCAAAGAACAACTACAAACCACCGCAGCCCAGCCGAGCTGCTGCCCCATGCCTACCCTCCCTACGCAGCTCCCGAACCAACGTAGAGCGAGGCAGTGAGAAGGACTAGCTGGTCCGCATCGGTAAAAACACCTCAACCACCTCATAGACATAGACACAGCTAAGGGAGCTCCACAAGCGACTCTACGCCGCTGCCCACCACCATTTTTCCCTCAGCTCGAGTCTGCCACACTAGGCTGTCAACTCGAGCATGCTCGTAGCTCGGTGAACTCCCTCAGCATGCGCCAGAGGATGGGGGTCCCAGGAAATAGAGACAACCTATGAACGAGACAAGCTGTCAAGTGTAAAGCACAGGGGGAAAGAGAACAGGCGGGGCAACCACCACAGAAACCGGCACAGTTGGCTTGTAACCAAGATAAGCCCAGTAGGCACAGGCAGGCACGATACCCCTTTCGGAAACCCAGAAGGGCCGTCGGCCAAATACCGGCACACACGACACGGCCCGACAAAATGGAACACCACTAAACAGAACAAAACCCAACGCTCTTCTAATAATCGATTTACTGACAGACAATCGATTATTAGACAGATGCGAACCTCCTAGCACTGCCGCTAGGACACGGCCACGAAGGTGTCACCTTCAGTCAATGAACGCCAGGAGGCAACCTGCCGCATTCCCTACCAGAAGGTCCTAAGGGCAACCCTGCCCTGGGGCACACGTCGACACGCCAACGAGGCCACGGAAACACCCGAGGCAAGCCTGGTGTTGTCACGCCCTCCTAGCCCATCGCGACAGGAAGGGCAATCGCGACAAGCGCTCTGTTGCAACAGGGAAGTGCGTCGCGAGAAGAACCCTGTCGCGATAGGAAACCGGGTCGCGACATGACTCTTATCGTGACGGATAACCGCTTCGCGATAAGGTCGCGGCCGACCAAATCGACGCCTCCTGTGATGTCGTGACGTGCACGGAGGTCTCGACATCAGACGGAAGGCCGACCACCGGGATGCTGCATCCGGGGTCATCCACACAAACAACATTCACACACCACGGGGAGGGGAGCATGGGGAAAGTAGTAGAGGCAAGCATAACACCACAAGAACTCCCGATCCACCCAGAATGGAAAGAGCACAAGAGATCCCTACAGGAAAATGGAGAACCAAACCCCATAGGTCTTCTCGATGGCAAGAACACTTCCTCCTCGCTCCACGACGCCGCTCCAAGCTCCGCACGCCGCCGCCAGTGCCACCACGCTCCACGCCTAAACCGCCGGAGAGGAAAGCTTTCCCCACCTCAGACAGGAGGAGGGAAAGGAGGAAGGAGAGATAAATGAAAGGGGGTGCCAGCGAAGGCTTTAAGCCTTTGGCCCCCAAGACGCGATGGGGAGGGGCGTCGCGTCAACAACCTTAATGCAACGGTCGCCCACACCGCGACCAGAACGCATCCCTCCGGGACGCCACAACAACCTGACAGGTCGCTCTGACCCGCCTGCCACTCTGACTAGCATCTGACAACCAAAAAGAAGAACCCTGTCGCGACCCTTGACCTGGCGCGATAGGAACATGACGTACAAGGTGGTCGCAACTCGGATGGCTGTCGCATCGGGCACCTCTGACGTGACACTAACGCGTCACCCAGGCCGAAACCGTTAGTGGCCCATCATCCACCACAACAAACTGGAAGCCAGAAAACCCAGGATGTGACAATTTCGGCATGGTGAAAGCGATGTTCCTTGAACAGTTCCAAGATAGGGTCGGGCCAGAATATTCTCTTACGGATCTTATGGCAGAAAGGATGAAGTCAGATGATGAATTCGCCACCTATGCTGACAGGTGGAGACAGATGGCCACAATAGTCCTTGGGTACCTTCCGAAGGGAGAGAAAGTCATGATCATCATTGCCAATGCAACCCCCACCTATAAGAACATCTTAGCAATGAATGATATCACCACCATGCATGAGATCTACAGCCGGGCCCGGTTCATCCAAACCCAGCTCAAGGACTCCTCTATACACTCCATGTTCGAACCCCAGAAGTCTCGCTTCCAAAGAAAACCTCATGGGCCAGTTACCGAGGGTGTCGAAGTCAATGAGCAAGTGAGGGGCTTCAACCCTGCCGATAAGAACAACAACCGCCAATCCTATACTGCCCAGGGTCAGAACCCTACCAAACCTCCACAAGGCCAGCCCCAATATAACCAAGTACCACCTCCCGATGGTTCCCAACAAAGGCATCCCCTAGGTCCAAGGAGAACCGAATACCCACCACTTCCTTAGACACTCCCCGACATATTCTTGGCCATAATCTCCATAGATGCCATCAAACTCCCTCCGGAAAGGCCATTGAACCCGAGTGTGGACAAAACAAGGTATTGTATATTCTATCGATAGCCAGGTCATACCATTGAGCAGTGCTTCACATTCAAAGACCTGGTGTATGATCTCCATAAGCAGAACAGGCTAGACTGGACCGCTCTCCGAAGAGTAATCAGAGATATCATAGAAAGGCAGAGGCAGCAGCAACAACAAAGGCAGAAGCGCCAACCACCCCCTCAACAACAACAACAACAACAACAGCCATTGTAGGACCTAGGGATTGTCCATAACCACTACAAAACACCTTCCAGCTCCCAATCACCACCACCACTGGCCCAGGTGAATCCTTTCGTCCACCATACCCTCCTCAAGCGAACTGGACATACGATGATGAACCCGATGTTCAGCAGATGATGGCTATTAACCACCAACATCCTCAGCAACCTTAAACAATACAACCAGCCATCATGCCCCCCCAATCAATCCCTCCTTTAGTTACCCAGGCCAATGCCATCATACTGCCCATCGGCTCAACACCCACGCCAGCTGCTATACCTCCCATTATCCTACTGCCTACAGTACCTCTCGCTCCACCTGTCTCCACGCTACCACCATCGGTCATAACCGCTCCCACACCCATCATCTTGCCACCACCTGGGCTGAACCAACCTTCTGCCGCCACCATATACTCCACTCAACAACCCGTCAACCAACCCACTACCCTACGAAGCAGACGGGTCTTCCGTCGCTCTTATCCACCCATCTCCACCACCTCCACCAGCCAAAACAATCCTCAACAGGTCCTGCAACCACCTCAGCAACAACCTTAGCAGCAACCACAAGAAGAGGGGGTGATTGAGCCATTGCCCGACACACACTATGATATCCTCAAACATCTTGACCATGTGCAGGCCAAGATCTCCATACTAGAGTTGATAAAGAGATCCAAAGAGCACCAATAAGCGTTGAGAAATTTTTTGCAAAGGGTAGTGGTGAATGAGGACATGCTGCTGACAAACTACCAAGTGTACTAGCCATGGTAACTCGTGGGCTGGCCCTTTCATTTGCTGAAAACAAACTAGCACCCCCAGAAGCCAGGAGGCTCCCACTTTGTGTCACCCTAGTCAACAACTGTGTAGCAGTGGGCGCAGCACTGGACAACACTGGGGCGTCAATAAATGTCTGCCAACTAAGCACTTTAAGGGCATGTGATGTGTCGGGAGGGATGCTAAGACCGACGCCAACCACCATAGCCGCATATGACAACTCCAGAAGATCCTGCCACGGCATAGTGACAATACAAACGAATGGGGCCGTTGGCCGTCACTGTTGATTTCTATGTACTTGATATTGACCGCATGTTCAAGGCTATCCTCGGGCGCCCATGGTTAGAAGCACTAGGAGCCGTACCGTCCACTGTATACCAATGCTTAAAATTCCATTTCCAAGGACGGGTCATCAAAGTCAAAAGCATAGCCACTGCCCACACAGTCGATGCCATCAACGATACGTTCTTCCAGCTGTATGGCCCTCCAGCAAGCCATGTCTCAGTGCTGGATATTAATTATCCTTGGGCCTACTCATTCCACTCAAAACAAGAGGCCAGTCCTGCACAAGTCAACGTAGTCAAGAGGAAGTAGCCGCCTAAACACTAAAAGGGTGGCAGATCATGATGAAACTGTGCTATGAAGATGGAAAAGGCCTAGGGGCAGAAACTACAAGGCATTACCAACCCTATCCCAGAAATGTAATGAAGAGCCGATGGGACACTTGGTTATAGGGAGAAGTCCAAGCCGTGGTCGTCTAGCACGTCCACTCTCAAGGCTGACCACGTACCACTCACATGGACATTGTGGTGTCATTTTACAAGTGCCCAACTAACCTGGGTATAATAATGTGGTGGTCGAAGCAGAGCTTTCACAACATGATGTACATGGCAGAAATTCTCTAGACACGGCCCCTATGCTTACGTACAAAGCATTGGAAACACTCACCTAGGAAAGAGAGGAAGACAGGAGACCCGGAGGCAGAATGGTACCACTGGTTCGACATGGAAGACATCACCATAGACTTCCGCTGTCTGGTCTTGAATAAGAAAGAACATGGCCACTGGCTGCAGCTGAACTGCTAGTGTCCGCGCATCCATCACTCCAAGAGGCAGTTGATGAGTGAGACCACAGACGTGGGAGAGCCGGACATTCCCTATGTAGAAGGGAAGACAGTGGACGAGCTATGGAGGGGCACATGCCTGCCATGCACCCAGCACTCTTGTGCTCCCTCCTCCAAGCTTGTTCCTTCATCCCCTCCGTTAGTCATCCAATTGTCTCCCCAACTCTTGATAGCTGCGCATAGCATCCTCACTCTGACTTCCCACCTTCAGTCCTCGCTGCTCTACAATCTGATCCAAAAGACCATGAGGTCACTCTCCTGTTGCATGCTCACAATGATCTCAAAAAAATATATATATTACCGATCTTCAGATGCACATTGAGGTCGAGGAGCCGGAGTACCTCCTTCACACTCCTGATCACGGGCACCCTGATGATCAGTTATCCAATGTAATTATATAAATTACATATATATTTTGGTGATTAACGAAACTCAAATAAAGTATGATCTAACAAGTTTTTTGAAGCTTAAGCACAAGAAAAAAACAGGCGGGAATCAGCAAATAAGTAAGTATTTCTTAGCATTTGAAAGTACAGGAGCATGTAATTTTTCTAAGTACACATCGACTTCCTATGTGTTATAACGATTTCATTAGAGTCATAATGATTTCACATTACTATCGATTCATGTTCACAAGGATTTAATAAGTATCATAATGATTTGGCATCATAACAATTTCGATTTACAACGATTCGCTAAGGGTTCATAATGATTTCGATCTCACAATGATTCGTCAAGCATTCATAACGACTTCAATCTCACAACGATTCGCTCAGTGAGCATAACAATTTCTATCTCACAATGATTCGTCAATTGAGCACAACGATTTGGTTCTTGTAATGATTTGAGAACAACAACTTGGTCTCACAACGATTTGCCTTCATAACGATTCGATAAGTTCCACATCGATTTGGTCTTCATTGATTAACGATATGTTACAACAATGACTTGGTCAGTATAACGACTCAATAAGTTACACAACGATTTGCTTACTGTAACGATTCGATAAGTCACAACAACGACTTGGTTTGTGTAATGATTCGATAAAGCAAAACAATGATTTGATCACTACATCGACTCGATAAGTGAAATAACGATTGGTTATAACAACTCATTCATAACGACTTGCTCATAACGATTTGCTTATACTCTCATAATGATTTGTCTTTACAACTATTTGATTATGATTGTATAACGATTTGTGGTCACATCAATTTGTTTATACATGTGCAACGATTTACATAAACATCGACTCATTCACATAACGATTTCATAAGTCATACTCACAACGATTTCATGAGTTATAACGACTTGATATTAAACATATTTCAAAATATTTTGAAAGTCAAAAGTCTTCCCTCGCTTTCTCCGATATCCATGCATTTATTATGACTGAACATTTCACTGCACAAGCATGCACAAACATCTTCTATCCTATGCTTATATTAGAAACATCTTTTTGGAAAATAAATTGATATTTCTATTTTGATGTTATTCGTTATAACGTTGACTGACAACAAGAGACAACATAGCTATCTATCATTTAGCATTTATTGTGTGCAGGTCTCTGAAAGCAACAACCGTTTACATGTTGGACAAAATGGAAGATGAAGGATATCAAGAAAGATCTTCACTTTGCATGCGTGGAATGTAAATAACCATTGACTGGAAGCTCTACAATACCATGCAGTCTAACGTATACAGAGCATAGAGAGAACGAACATATCAATGGCTACTTCCTCAAGAGAAGATATAAATACAAGACTCAAGACTCTTGGAAGACAACCTTTTGAAAGAATTTTTGAATGATCAACTTGATAGAGAAGCATTGAAGCCAAATAGTCTTAGAAGAAGAGCCTTTGTCCATTCCAATCCTTGTAGCCCTTGCTCTCTGTGTCTTTTAGAGAGCCTTTGTGATTTCTGACATACTTCGCCTTGTGGATCTTTCTCTCTCAGTCTCGCCTCAGATCTGATACTTGTTGTACATCAGGTCTAGGGGGATTTCACCTTTATTCACACTCCTGTGTAGTTCCTCTTCTGGGTGAAGAGAGGGACCTGTTGAAATATGTGGTTTTATTCCCTCGTGTTGAAGGAAGACCTGGGTTCCAGAGTGTTCTATTCCTCTTCAGGTGAAGAAGAGAAGGTCAGCTACAGCTGGATGTGTAAGTGTCCTTGAGGGGGACTGTACCCTTGGGTAGTGGAATCCTGAGTTGTTGCTCAGGGACTGGACGTAGGACTCCTGTGGAAAGGAGGTCCGAACCAGGATAAAATCCTTATGTAGTGCGGTTGCTTGTTTGTGATTGTTGTTTTCTTTACTACTAACAGTGAAACGTAGTGTTTTGTGTGGACGTTCTTGTTGACAGGTTTAGATAATCATATTTTAAGAATCTCATTCACCCCACCTGTGGGCTTGCTAGCTGGGCAACAACCCCTCCACTGGGGTTTTTGTGGACGACCGGTTTCCTGCTTCCCGGACGACCTTGGGGGATCCTCCGGATGGTTGGCGATGATGGGTCGCCGATTGACCCCGTTGACTCCCGGTTGACTAGTTGGACTAGAGAGAAAACAAAGAAAACCATCAAAAGAGAAGGGAGTTTGTGATCTCAGGGTCTTACATGTGCCCAAGGAATGATGTAATCGCGCCGGTACAACAAACTCGCGGCAGCGAACGCAGATGGGGCTTCAACTTCTCGTCCTTCGGCGGCCAAAGGAGAACAGCTCACGGTCTTCCACGTATCGTTCCTGCCACAAAAAGACACTCTATTAATCTAAGGAAAGTGTGGTAAATGCTCAGAAATGAAGAGAGACGGTCCAAAAGGTGAGTCCCGTACGGTTGCTGATTTGAGAAGAGGGGTGGCCAAGTGCTATGCCCACCCTTCTTCCCTCGTTTTGGTTGGGAAAGCCCTTTTAGGTGTGTAGGAGAGTGACCTATGTCCTAGAGTGTATAGGAGGGTGCGTGCAACATGCAAGTAACTAAAGAATGAGTAAGGAAGGAGAGAGGGAGGGAGGTGTAGATCCTCATTGCTGTCGTTGTAGCTCCTTGCAGGACTCCTCTAGCTCGGGAAGAAGCCTCCTGACATCCCAAAGAGTGAAAGGAAGTAGAGAGTGAGTGCTAGAAGCTCGGGTGCAAATTTCTCTCTCTTCTCTCAAGCTGGTAGCATGTGGACGTCCAGCCTCTCCCCCTCTCTAGAAGACAAGAGAGGGAGTTAAATAGGCAGTAAGGTCGGAGCTTGGGAGCTTTGGATGCTTAGTGTGAAGAAACACACCTCAAACACTGGAAATCCATGCATAAAGGTCCAACCAATGAGGAGAAGCAAATAGGATTTTACTGGGTCAAGGGAGTGCCAAGGTGGCCCATATGCCCGTTGGGAACGACCCCATGAGGTGCATGGGCGAAGAGAATGGCGCAAGTGGGCTAGATTCTCGGGGTAGTGCGCAGACCAAGTAAACCAGGTTGACGTCAACCGATCCTGCCGCCAACACCATGCAGACGTCCAAAAATGTGGACGCCAATCAGGGTCAACGTCCAGGGTGGTTGCCGTCAACATGTAGTCGGCATCAGTCGATGCTGCCATCTACATGGCATCCGAGGTAGGTCAACAAACGGTTAAACGGGCTTATTGTGCCAAAGAGCCACGTGGGGATGGGACAAATCTCGCGTCTACAAATGCCCCTCCGAGACTTCCAGTCTTGCAAGGGAGCAGAGCGGACTGAAAGGTTGGTGTCTCGGTAAACAAAGACGCAGAGATATAATGAAGGGCCATCTCCAAGGATAGGAATTCTAGCGAGCCAAACGAATGAGCTAGGCTAGAAAGAAGGACGGATGTCTGAGAGACAAATGTGGGTAAGAAGAAGAGTGATCTACCGGTGTAACTACAACTGCAACCCAATGGCAGGGTCCCTGGCAAGGCCGTGTCGGACTTGACTAGTTTCGGTGTGTATGAGTCAAAGGAGTTGTAATATGACGGTTGAATCAGGAGAGTCTCATAACTGAGCTCGTGGCTCGCTCGCCTAATCATGACGTCTGTCCCGAATTACGAGGTTGTGGAGACAAGGAGTGGTTGATCTCTTAAAAGATTATCAAAAGATTCTAAACTGAATCAATGTTTGGAAAGCCTGAAGTCCGGAATTAAGCTCGCGACTAGCGAAGGTTCAAATGACCTCAACAAGGGCTGGTTAACTATTGTGAAAGTCACGGGTGGGACAACTTGGAAAATCGGCAACAAAGACCTGATATCAAGCTGGACATCATGAAAGATGCTGACCCGGTAGGCTAATAGAGCTCAGAGAGCCATGGAGCAATCAAATGATCGAGGAACATCACTTTTTTTTTTTAGTCTAAAATATATTTCATCACATGTCAAAGCATAGGGTTTGTGTGATCTACTTGACCACGGAGGTCATGAATAAGGAGGGTCGTGTATGAATCCTTGATGTTGGAAATTAACCCTAGCCTTCTTGATATTTTCCACCACGAAAGGTCTTATACAGTCAAATTTGCCCCTAGAAGGAGGAATTTGGAAAAAATAAGTTGGAAGCCATACACGGATTTGGTTCAGACTACTTTCTGTTTTCCAAACCAACACCTCATGCTAAAGACTTGGTCAACAATTATTTACAGGGGAATTTTTCTTCTTATTTGATTTCATGGTGGAGGCTGTTGGGTTTTCATATATCATGTTTTGATGATCACATTAACATCCTTGAACATTGATTTAATGCAAAATTGTTGTGCTAACTAACATGAAAAACACCATGAAAGTGATTGAGTTAAACATTGCTAAATCATACAATGTACATCACTAACAATGTATTTGCATGTAGGTGCACAAGCATGAAAGATGGAGCATTGAAGAGGCATTGAAGAGTTGAGCAAAGGCACAAAATATGTCAAAGAGGTGCATCTGTCGATAGATGAAGTGTACCTGTCGACAGATTCATACAGTCATTCCAAGACAGAACTCAGTGTTGCATCTCTGGGTATATCTGTCGATAGATGCAATGTACCTGTCGACAGATACAAACAGACAACCCAGGACAGAGCTCAAGTTTTCTATTCCTGAGTGCATCTGTCGACAGATGCAAACTGCCTGTCGACAGAATACACTCAAAACTCATTTTCCTGAACCCAGTTCTCAGCTTGAGTCTGCCTGTCGACAGATGGCAAGTGCACCCTGTCGACAGCCGACGGAAACTTCAGATTTTGGGTTTCCAAATCCGGCCCCCAATTGGTGTTTCTACCTCCACGACCCCCACCTTACCTAACACTATATAAGCATCCTTTTGGAGCCAATTCACAGAGAGCAGCCTCCCATCCAAGAGCCTCCAAGGGACCAAGAGGAAACCCCAAATTGCTGCTCTGCTTCACTTTCCGCCCAGATCGTCGTGGAATCACCATCTATGCGGCTGGTGAAGCCGGATCGTCAGCAATTCAACCTTCTACATCGATCAATCTACGTCCAATCGAAGTTTGAAGAGCGTTTGGACGATCCACGAGAAGAATTCAAACCGATTGTTTGTCCTATTCCCAATTCTTCTCCATTTCATAATTCCATTCCATCATGTGTGGTGTGGTTGTGTTTCGAGCATCCCTTGTGCTTGATTCACTATTTGTTGTTGTTTTCTGATCGTGCTTCATCAGACAACGTGTGTGTGGTTGAGTTGTATGTGTAAACTCGCTCATAAGCAGTCGTTTCTACGTGTGTGTGTGGACGGTGGATTAGGATACACGAGTTGTGTACTCCGAACCACCTTAAATCATCGTGTTTTGTTCGCGTTTGCGATAGATGATTGGTAGGCACGGTGGTCTACGCACGTTTGATCCCTGTTCTCATTTAGATCAACTCAAGCGGTCTCAACTTAATCGAATTCTAATCAAATTTCTTTAAATCGCTGTAGCATCGAAAAGAAGCCATCAATAGTTTAAAATTGCCGTAATCTATTCAACCCCCCCCCCCCCCCTCTAGATTACCGTATTGTGTATTTCCGCATAACCCTCAATTGGTATCAGAGCGGGTTTCTCCGATTTACTGTTTTTCGTCATTTGATCTAGCGATCAGGAGATTTTCGATCTTATGGATTCTAGCAAAGGGTATATGGCCGAGGGACATTCAGTAACCAGGCCACCCTATTTTGATGGCACTGACTATCCTTATTGGAAAAACCGTATGCATGTATTTTTGAGAGCTCAAAATTACGAGCTGTGGAAGATAGTCAGCAAGGGACCATAGTGTTGCCGAGGACGAAGACACCTGGACGAAAGACCAAATAGCTAAAGGAACTCTCAACTGGAGCGCACTAAACATGATGCAATGTGCGGTGCATCCAAAGGAGTTCTCAAGAGTCTCCACATGCTCAACAGCAAAAGAGATGTGGGACAAACTTGAACTCATTTACGAAGGTACGTCCGAGGTAAGGGAAACTAAAGTTAGCATGTTAGTGTCTGAATATGAAATGTTCAAGATGAAAACTGATGAAACCGTATATCAGACATGTTTGCAAGATTCATGATAATGTTAACGGGCTAAAAGGTCTTAAGAAGGAATACTCTGAAAGTGACTTAGTAAGAAAGATCCTTCGATCTCTTACTCATTGGAATACTAAGGCCACTGTCATTGAGGATTCCAAAGACCTTTCCAAAATGAAATTGGATGAACTAATTGGCTCCTTAATGACATATGAAATCAACATCAAAAGAAAAGAATTAGAAGAAAATCCTAGGAAGTCAATTGCTCTAAAAGCATCCAATAAAAACATCAACAAGTTCCAAGAAATCCATTCAACAAGATAGTGATGAGCAAGAAACATCTAGTGAGAGTGATGATGGTGAAATGGCAATGCTCACTAGACAATTCAAGAAATTCTGAAGTTCAAAAGGAGAGACACAGGTAACTCCAAACCCTCAAGAAAAATTTTTCACAGAAATATGAGTCCAACAAAAAATCTGACATTGTTTGTTATGAATGCAAGAAACAAGGGCACATGAGAGGAGAATGCCCGGAACTCAAGAAGAAGCTGAAAAAGGAAAAATTCACCTCCAAAAAGGCCAAAGCAATGTTGGCCACCTGGAGTGATGAAGATGAAGATGAAGATGCACAAGAAACATCCGATGATGAAGAAGTGAAATGCTTGATGGCTAGGAGTGATGACTCCAGCGAGGTAAATTTCTCATTTGATGATTTCACTGCAAGTGAATGGGAGGAAGCATACACTACTTTTATTGAAAAATTTTTGTGAATATAGATCTGAAAATAGAGCATTAAAAAGAAATGCAACTCCCTTGTGCATGATAAGAACAATGATGAACGAATTGCATTGACAAAAGAATTAGAAATGATGAAAGTTGATGAAAAGACTCATAATGAAGAAATGGATTGCTGAAAATGAAATTGCAAGAAAAACAAAAAGAAAAAGACTGTTTAAGCCATTCTATTGAATTCCTTCAAGAAGAACAATTAGAAACAAAGAAAAAGTTGGAACAAACTGAAAAGGAATTGAAAGAAAAATCTGAGGACTTAATGAAATTTGTAAAAGGGAAGCAAAATCTAGATGCGGTTTGGGCGCCAAAATACATGTAACCAAGCATGGGTTAGGATATCAACCTGTCAAACAAAAGAAAATAGGAGAGTCATTGATCACTTCATTTGTTGATCCTAGCCCAAGCACAAGCAAGCATGCTCCCACAAAGCATAATTCAAGAAAGTCTCAGACCAAGCCAATACTACCAAAACAAAATGTTCCCAACAAACAAAAGAAAAAGCCACCTGTCGACAGATACAATGGTGCCTGTCGACAGACAAGAACAGTTTCAATGAATAAACAGTCTATCAAGCAACAGAAAATTGAAAAGAAAATTCCTTCATGCAATGTGTGTAAAAGATTGGTCATGATGAAAAACAATGTTGGAATAATCCAAAGAAACAAAAAGTCAAACAAGTTTGGATTCCTAAACATCTACTTTGTTGCATGAATGAAATTTGGGACCCAAAGTAATTTGGGTACCAAAACCTCTTGTCTGATCCACATTTGCAGGAATGCCTAGCAGCCCAACATCAAAACAAATGGTACTTGGATAGCGGCTTTCGAGGCACATGACGGGCGACAAAGGTAAATTCTGTTTCCTAGTGGAGAAAGACGGAGGACAAGTCATTTTTGGAGGTACAACAAAGGCCAAATCATTGGCACAGGTAATGTGGTAAGTGTACCTCCAATTCAATGAAAATGTACTGTTGGTTGATGGCCTTAATCACAATTTGCTTAGCATAAGTCAATTATGTGATAGAGGTCACAACGTCATTTTGAATCAAATTCATGTCAAATTGTTGATAAAGAAACAGGAAGTGTGAAATTTCTGGAAAAAGAGTGAATAACATTTACTTAGTTGACTTAGATGATCCAGAAAATGACAACTTGTGTCTTGTTGCAAATAGACAGGATGAATTGACCTTGTGGCATCGTAGGCTTGGCCATGCGAGCTACAACGTGTTGCACAAGATCATGAAGCTCAAATTGGTAAGTGGACTTCCTGACATTTCTTTTAGCAACAATGAAAGTTTTGTGATGCATGTGCACAGGGAAAACAGACCCGGAAGTCTTTCAAATCTAAAGCACCGGTAAGCACATCTAAACCATATGAATTGTTGCACATGGATCTTTTTGGACCAACTAGAACTCTAAGTCTCAATGGCAAACGTTTTGGTTTTGTCATTGTAGATGATTTTTCTAGGTTCACATGGGTCAAATTCTTGGCACACAAAAGTGAAACACTTACAATCTTCCAAGAATTCTTTAACAAGATTGAGCATGGCAATGTGAATAAAATATGCTCAATCCGCACCGATCACGGGGAGAATTTGATAACAATGCATTTTCTGATTTTTGCAGGCACCAAGGGATTGAACATCTGTTCTCTTCCCCAAGGACTCCAGAACAAAATGGAGTAGTGGAGAGGAAAAACAGAACATTGGTGGAAATGGCTCGCACTCTTCTGGTTGAAGGCCAACTCTCCAAAAGATTTGGGCAGAAGCAGTGAACACTTCGTGCTACATTCTAAAAGAGCCATGGAGACCTGTGATAAAGAAAACCCCCTACCAGTTGTTGAAAGGTAAGAAACCCAACCTTGGGTACTTCCGAGTTTTGGCTCAAAGGTATTTATTCATAACAATGATAAATCTGATTTAGATAATTTGAAGCCAAAAGTGATCAAGGTGTTTTTCTAGGCTACTCAGAACACTCTAGGGCATATAGGGTGTTTAACAATAAAACACGCACTGTGGAAGAAACTCCACATGTCATTTTGATGAGACTTATGCCAAATCTAACTGTTTGAATATAACAGGACTGAAAAAGAGGATGAAGGAACATCACTTAAGGATCTTCAAGTCAAAGCAAAAGACAAATCTGAAGAAGATTCCAAGACCAAAGGTGGATATCTTCACAGGGACTACGATGAAGATGATGAAATAGCATTCAGAAAACCAGATGAAACACTTGAAGAGAATCCACCAGAAAGTGAACCTCCTGAAGATCGACACTCACAAGATCAAATTCCTCAAGGACAAGATACTCCCGGCCCTTCAACAATCACAAATGTGAGGTATTCCAAAGATCACCCACTTGATGATGTGATAGGTAGTTTAAATGATTCTGTTCAAACACGGTCTCAAGTAAGAAAATAATTGAACATGATCTTTTGCTTTTGTTTCTCAAGTGGAACCCAAAAATGTTGAAGAAGCCTAAAAGACAACTCATGGATTGATGCTATGCATGAGGAACTTGGTCAATTTCAAAGAAATAATGTATGGAGTTTAGTTCCTAAAACCCCTGAAATCTCTATCATAGGAACTAGATGGGTGTTTAGGAATAAACTTAATGAAGAAGGAAAAGTGGTCAGAAATAAAGCAAGACTCGTAGCAAAAGGTTATAGTCAAGAGTTTGGTATAGACTTTGAAGAGTCATTTGCTCCTGTAGCCAGGTTAGAAGCAGTCAGAATTTTATTGGCATATGCATGCTCCCATAAGTTCAAACTTTATCAAATGGATGTTAAAACTGCTTTCTTAAATGGCTATATCAAAGAAGAAGTCTATGTCTCTCAACCACCAGGTTTTGAAAATTCTGAAATGCCTAACCATGTGTATAAATTGCACAAAGCTCTTTATGGTTTGAAACAGGCACCTCGAGCTTGGTATGATAGACTAAGCAATTTTCTGGTAAGCAAGAACTACTCAAGAGGTAAAGTAGACCAAACACTCTTCACTAAGAAAGTTCGCAATCACATAATTGTTGTTCAAGTTTATGTGGACGATATCATATTTGGTTCTACTAACCCTTCACTGTGTGAAGAATTTTCTAAACACATGCACAGTGAATTTGAGATGAGTCTAATGGGGGAGCTTCAATTCTTTCTTGGTTTGCAGGTGAAACAACATAAAGACGGATTCTTCATAAATCAAGAAAAGTATGTTAAAGAGCTTCTCAAACGATTTCAGTTTGAGCAAGCTAAACCGCCTCCACCCCAATGAGCACAAGCATCAAATTGGAAAATGATGAGAAAGGTAAACCGGTAGATGCAAAGCACTTCCGAGGTATGATTGGCTCATCCTTTATCTTACTGCAAGTAGACCGGATATTCAATTAGTGTTTGCCTTTGTGCTAGATATCAATCTAGTCCAAAGGAAAGCCATTTAATTGCAGTCAAGAGAATTTTCCGATATCTCTCGGAACATGCAATTTGGGTTTTTGGTACCCAGCAGGTAGTAGTTGATTTGATTTCATATTCTGATGCTGACTATGCTGGATGTAAAATTGATAGAAAAAGCACTAGTGGATATTGCCAATTCCTTGGCGGTTGCATGGTTTCGTGGGCATCCAAGAAACAACACTCGGTTGCACTCTCCACTGCAGAGGCAGAATATGTCGCTGCAGGAAGTTGTGCAGCTCAAGTGTTGTGGATCAAAAGTCAGTTAGCTGACTATATGTTCAAATTGGATGCACACCTATCCTATGTGACAACACAAGTGCTATCAACCTTTCAAAAAACCTGTCCAACACTCAAGGACTAAACACATAGAAATCCGTCATCATTTCTTGAGAGATGAAGTTGCCAATAAAACCTTGGAACTTATTTTCATTCCCACAGAAAAACAATTGGCTGATATTTTCACCAAACCCTTGTCTGAAGATAGATTCACATCCTTAAGAAGAGAATTGGGTTTGTGTAAAATGCAATGAAACTAACTATCCATATTGGAGTACATGCTCTTTATGTGTGAATGACTATGTGGTATATCAAATGGTGAACTGTGGAAGAACAAGTTCGGCTTGTTTGGAAACTATCATCATGCGTGAGAAATATTCTCCGCCAAGTATCAATAGTCCCATTTCATATAAAGGCCCTGTACTTCACATAGGATTTTTAGTTTCTTACATTTTATCATGTTAACTCCATGAAACAATGTTTTTTCTGTGATCATGTGCTTGTGTATGACTTTCCTTCATGAACATGTTTGACTTGTATCAAATGCTTGTGTGAATCCTTGCTTAGATGTGTGTCAACACGTGCACACACTATGGGGGAGTAAGTTAAGGATTGTTGAGTTTTTCTTGAGGAAACTCTTCAACATCTACTTGTTGAATTCTCACTTCCTTGAACTCAATGTGCAATCAATCTGAACCAGAAAAATCCACTCTGTTCATATCTGTCGACAGACACATTCCATCTGTCGACAGATACAATCAGTCTTGTTCTGCAGAAACCTCAATTCATCAGTCTGTGTGCAGTGTCGACAGATACACCCATTCTTCTTTATTTTCAATCCTTCTTCATATGTTTCAAGAAAGTGTTCCTTACTTGATTTAAAGGTAAACCTTGGTGTTTGTGTGCAATATAACCCTTCATATCCACTTCATGTCAAAGTCATGAACCAAGTCTAAATGTTGTTTGATGCAACACTTGATTAAGGTCTTTTTAGATCATTTTGAACACAATGAGCAAACCAAATGATTTTTAAACATCTCTTTGAATAACTCCTTGTCGTTAAACATGAATCTAAAATGATTTGAAAAATCAGAAACTTGAATTAATGTTCTACATTACAACTTGCCTAAAGAAATCTCATGTACTTGACAAAAATAATAATAAAAAAAAGGGGAGAAAAGCTACCTATTTCTTCGGTTCAATCAAATTTATATTCTTTATGGGATGGAGGTAGAGCAATGATGAAAATGACTAAGTAACCGGGGACATGGGCATCACAAATGTCGGTCTTCGCGTCAAAAGGTTGTTTCATTATCTCTATACAATGGCTTGATGGACACTCACATTGAGTAACTGGGGGTATTGGCATCACAAATGTCTACCTTCACATGAAAAAGTGAAAGTGCTTCATTGCCACTCTTTTCCATCTTCGTTTTAAAGATTCTAAAATCATACCAGAAATAGAGTGAAGCCTCCGAAAATTTTTATGTCAAGTCCAATGTGTTTCTTCGGTAAGACGTTCTTGTGGCCATTTAATTCAATTGTCATCTGACTATCATCTCTATTTAATGCATGTTTTTCTTCAACGGCCTTAATCAAAAGAGTTATTTAATTTTCACTGGCTTTGTGAAATGTGTTCTCATGATCTAATTAAAGAACTTATCGTTTTAATCAAAATCATTTTAGATTTGTGTCATGTCTTCATCTTAATGGATATGAATTTTGTCTTGCACATACACCCATTTTGCCTTAAAAAACAAATGAACACTTGTCCCTTTGAAAAATTTTGACAAAAATCAAGTTTTCACCAAAAAGGAGCTATCTGTCGACAGATAGACTGTCATCTGTCGACAGACGATGGCGCAGATCCGTTTTGAACAAAACCCTCGCGCCGGTTCACATCCTTTTCGTGGGGCCTCTCTTTTAAAACCTCTAAAACCATTCTAAGGCCACCCACGACCCTTCTCACCCTCCTCTCTTGTTCCCTCCTCCTCCTCTCCCAACCCCCTATCTTTCCCCTTAGGGCTCCGTCTCCGACGATCCTGCTCCTCGTCTGGGATCCCTCCTCTCCCTTTCATAATCCTTCTTCCTGAGATGGCACCCAAGTCGAAGCTTCCGCTCGCCGTCGTCGCGCTCCGACGGACGCCGGAGAAAGCTCCAGGGCTCCTTCCGAACGCCGCAGCAAGCATCGTGAGGATCGGTTGCCGGAACTCATCGTTCCTCAAGGTCTATTCTCCGACCCACCGGCACCTTCAAGAAAATAGTCCAATCCCGGTATGTGGACTTCGAGTCCTTAGCACCGATGTTCCCCTCACTCCTACCCTATTTGACACTCAAGGGTGGACATCCTTCTGTACTCCCACTTGCAGTACTCTCCAACTGCCGTTTCCGAGTTCTACAATAATCTAGGGCTTTCCGATCAGGGAGATCTCTACTCTTCGGTGAGAGGCACTCGTTTTCGCCTCACCGCCAATCTTCTCTCCACAGCCTCGAAATTCCAAACTCAGGAGTTGAATCTTCAACTACACTCCCTCTGCTTCTGAGTACTATGAGCTTCTCACGTTGGAACCCTATGACACTACCAAGGAGATTGCTCGTCTCAACGCCAACTCCTTTCCTCCTTGATCCGGATGATCCATCACATCTTCACTACCTTGATCGTCCCGAAGGATGGAAGTCGAGAGTTAGTCACCGAGGTCCAAAATCCTTGTTCATCTTTTTCCTCAAGTGTGAAGAAATCAACCTGCCTGAACTCATGATAAGCCTCATCCGTCGGTGTTTCTCTAACACCAAAAGATCAATGCCATATGCTTGCCCCATCACTTCTTCTTATTTTCCTTGGCATTCCTATCCCTCCAAGTGAGCTCATCTCACTAAAATCCCGAAGTGCCTTTGACCTCACTGCGCCAACCGCATGGGCTACAAGATTGTAGACGGTGTAGTCACAAGGACTCTCAAGGGAAGGAACCACAAGGAGCTGAAGACTCAACTGATGAAGAAGACAATGAAGCCGATGAAGCAAATGAAGGCAGTGATGAAGAACCTCAGGATGAGCAAATGCCTGACCAAGCTCAAGAGTTTGATGATGTACCTGTGCCTCCACAACAATCCATTCGTGATTACTTGGCACAAATCCATCAAGAAATGATCTCAGGATTTGCTCACATGACGTCAAGATTTGATCAAGTGGACGCTCGCCTCAACACTTTAGATGACCATCTTGACCACCTCTACTCGAGAGAGATGATGGACACCCTCCTGACATGACAATGAATAGAGGGTCTCAGGGTCATTAGAGGTCACTAAGAGTCTAAGATGGGAATTAGTCTCATTGTCTTGAGTCTTTTGTTTGTTTTTCTTTTCATGTACTTCTTTATGAGAGTCATGTAATGATTATCGAATGTACTGTGAAATTTCAATGATCAATCAATGAAAACTCAGTTCATGTTTATTTGTCTCTAAATGTGCATGACTTGACTTTTGCATGTTGTCAAAAAAGGGGGAGAACATCAATATGTGCATCAATTGAATGTTTTTGTCATCATCAAAAAGGGGAGATTGTTGGGTTTCCATATATCATGTTTTTGATGATCACATTAACATCCTTGAACATTGATTTAATGCAAAATGATGTGCTAACTAACATGAAAAACACCATGAAAGTGATTGAGTTAAACATTGCTAAATCATACAATGTACATCACTAACAATGTATTTGCATGTAGGTGCACAAGCATGAAAGATGGAGCATTGAAGAGGCATTGAAGAGTGAGCAAAAGGCACAAAAATATGTCAAAGAGGTGCATCTGTCGACAGATGAAGTGTACCTGTCGACAGATTCATACAGTCATTCCAAGACAGAACTCAGGTTTGCATCTCTGAGTGTATCTGTCGACAGATGCAATGTACCTGTCGACAGATACACACAGACAACCCAGGACAGAGCTCAGGTTTTCTTCCTGAGTGCATCTGTCGACAGATGCAAACTGCCTGTCGACAGATACACTCAGAAACTCATTTTCTGAAACCCAGTTCTCAGCCTGAGTCTCCCTGTCGACAGATGCAAGTGCACCTGTCGACAGCCGACGGAAACTTCAGATTTTGGGTTTCCAAATCCGGCCCAATTGGGTGTTTCCTTCCTCCACGACCCCCACCTTTACCTAACACTATATAAGCATCCTTTTGGAGCCAAATTCGCAGAGAGCAGCCTCCCATCCAAGAGCCTCCAAGGGACCAAGAGGAAAAGCCCCAAATTGCTGCTCTGCTTCAACTTTCCGCCCAGATCGTCGTGGAATCACCATCTATGCGGAGCTGAAGCCGGATCGTCATCAATTCAACCTTCTACATCGATCAATCTACATCCAATCGAAGTTTGAAGAGCGTTTGGACGATCCACGAGAAGAATTCCAACCGGATTTGTTCCCTAATCCCAATTCTTCTCCATTTCATAATTTCCATTCCATCATGTGTGTGTGTGGTTGTGTTTCGAGCATCCCTTGTGCTTGATTCACGTATTTGTGGTTGTTCTGATCGTGCTTCATCAGACAACGTGTGTGTGGTTGAGTTGTAGTGTTAAACTCGCTCATAAGCAGTCGTTTCTGCGTTGTGTGTGGACGGTGGATGTAGGATACACGAGTTGTGTACTCCGAACCACCTTAAATCATCGTGTTTTGTGGTTTGTTCGCGTTTTGCGATAGATGATTGGTAGGCACGGTGTTCATACGCACGTTTGATTCCTGTTCTCATTTAGATCAACTCAAGCGGTCTCATACTTAATCGAATTCTAATCAAATTTCATTAAGATCGCTGTAGCATCGAAAAGAGCCATCAATAGTTTAAAATTGCCGTAATCTATTCAACCCCCCTTCTAGATTACCGTATTGTGTATTTCCGCATAACCCTTCAGAGGCACGTACTTTTTGCTACCTCCTTGATTTGGTTAGCCTTTCCTGGGTACGTACTTTTTGCTCTCCTTTTTGACCTTTTTGGCTTCTTTTCCCCTTTAGGCTTGATTTAGCATTCTGCCCCTTACTTTTCTTGATTGCCCCTGTTTATGGTAACTTGTCTTTTAGATGGGAGTGGATGGTCCCTACTCATAGTTTACTCCGCTTCCAGATGTGACCGAGTGGGAGAAGAATAGGGGAAACGTTGACTGGATAAGACTATCCGAGTGTACTTGTGATTTTCCAACTAGAGGGTAATATCTTAACATCGTGTGGTGTGAATAAACCCCACCTCACTAATGACCAAGTGGAAAAGTAGAGACTTAACCCACGCTGTAAAAGTGATGAATAACGACTTGACGGAATGACTGCTAGGGATAGAATTTCTTAAGGTAGACTGCGTTCCAAGGATATGACAACTCCACTCCTTCGGCACTACCAACCTATAAGCGTCCCTGAATATACTTCCTTGACAACGAACGGACCTTCCCAATTTTCTTGCAATTTGCTCCTGGGACCTAGTGCCTTATGATTTTACGCTTTAGGACCATCTCACCACTTCGAATTCTCTCAAGAACTCTTTTAGCATAAAAACGTGCAATTCTCTGACGGTAGACTTGAGCATTGTCAGCCGCTATCATTCGCCTTTCATCTAAGAGTTCAAGTTTTGCCAAAAGCCCTCCCGACGTTGATCGGGGTCAAGTTCGGAATCCAATTGAACTCTAAGTGAAGGGACGAAGACCTCATATGGGAGTATCGCATCTGATCCGTATGTCAAAGGATAGGGAGTTTGCCCCGTAGGAGTCCGGACCGAGGTGTGATAAGCCCAAAGAGCTTCAACTAAGCGGTCTGGCCAATCAGCATTGTTGTGAGATTTGCATGTTTTCTTTATGATTTTGATGAGAGTTTTATTAGTAGCTTCCGCTTGTCCATTACCTTGTGGATAAATGAATGATGCAAGTTAATGTCGTATTTACCACACATGTCGCGAAGCTCTTGTGAAGTGAATTGAGGTCCATTGTCGGTGACCATGTCCCGAGGCACGCCGAACCTTGCAAGGATGTTGCGCTTGATGAATTTGACCACTATTGAAGCTTTGACCTCTATGAATGCTTCTGCTTCAGCCCACTTTGTGAAGTATTCCGTAGCGGTCAGGATGAAGGACTTCTTACGGTTTTCTCCGGTTCTGTCCGCGAGAGGACCGACCACGTCGAATGCCCACATGGCGAAAGGCCATGGAGCGATGAGAGGGTGAAGAGAAGAGGAAGGAGCATGAATTTTGTCACCATGAAATTGGACATTTAGTTTTTTTCCATGGTACAATAATAGTGTCTTAGCAACTTTTGGGGAATTGCTCTGCCATTAACATGGCCACCACATTCACTAGAGTGAGTGGCTTCAACAACATCTTGAGATTCGATTTCATCAAGACAATGGAGGTAGACCCCACTGAGAGACTTTTGTACAGAATGCCACCTATGATCTTGTAATGCTCCGAGACGCGGCGAATGGCCCGTCTATCAGCAGAGGTGGCATAATCGGGGAAGGATCCATCTTTAAGAAAGTTCTCGATGTCAAAATACCAAGGATGGCCATCTTCGAGGTCGATTTCTGGCTCTTTCGAGAGTGCATGGACCCGAAGGGATGGAGAAGGAGACGTGAGCTGGGAAAACCAAGGATCTACATGGGAAGGACTCTCAACCTTTGGATAGAGACGGTTTCAGTAGATCTTCCCAAAGGGATGGGAATGGAAGAAGCTAAGGAAGCAAGTGAATCTGCTAGGATATTATGAGCCCTAGGAGTGTGAACTAGGGTGCGCTTCCTAAACTGCCGGACCACCTTTCCTACCAACTCTTTGTATGGTTTCAACTTGGGGTCACAGATCTGATACTTGCTAAGAGATTGCCGGAGTATCAACTGCGAATCACCAATTATCCATAACTCCTTGACTCCGAGCAATAATGCCATTTTCAGCCCAACTAAGAGCGCCTCATACTCGGCCACATTGTTCGTGGCTCGGAAGGTTAACTCGTAGGCGTGCGGAATGACTACCCCTTTCAATGAGAGGAGGACTGCCCCTATTCCACATCCTTTGGAATTGAGGGCCCGTCGAAGTAAAGTACCCATGAAGGTTCACCATCAATAATGGCTCCTAACTCTTCATCGGGAAAGCTTTCATCAACGGGAGAGCATGAAGGTAAGGGGTGGTGGGCCAAATGCTCAGCAATAGTGTGTCCCTTGATCGACTTTTGGTTGATGTAGATGATATCAAATTGATTGAGGAAACTCTGTGTAAGGTATGGGGTCTTAATAGATCCTTATTGGGTCTTGTAGAGGTCCTGTGTGGTTGACGACAAGGTCCGTGGTCGTTGACATGGGGTTGACGACCAGGGGTTAGCCGTTGACTGTGAGTTAGCGTCCAACGATGTGGACGATTGTTGTTGAACTCGACGACAAGCGGTTTGGACGTCAACCTATAGGCGTTTCAGTAGGCGGATAGAGATGTGGACGCCAACTGGTCGAGCCTGTAGAAATAGGGCAACCCGAGAGCAGAACATCTTCTTCTCCTTTCCTTCCTTTCCCTCCACTTCTGCCTTTGTCTGTTTCCACTGCTTCTGATGGGTGATGGGAGTTCGTGGGAAGGCTCTGGTATGCGTGGCGATGCTTGATCGGGCGGGAAACATGAAGATTTGGTGCGATTCGTGTGGAGACTTTGAGGGGTTCCGGCGCGATTAGTGACTGTTTGGGAGTTTTTAAGGCATTCTGAGGTAGGGACTTAACTCCTGTAACCCTCCTTAGCAGATTAGCATGCTTAATTGAATAGTTTAGTATGCTATTTGCATTTTAGGGTTGGGTCATAACATGCCGAGATTTTGGGTGTTTTGAATAATTCAAGTGTTGGATTGTTTATTTATGAAGTTCTGATAGTGTTAAATGATGTGAGGAGGCATTTCCCTCTATTAGTAAGCGTTCTGATTGGGTGATTTTACCCAATTGGACTGACCCGGTGCTGTTCTGGGTCTAGGGGACTGAAGAGCTTAACGTCCACATGTGTTGACGTTGAGATCTTCAAGGTTGATATAAACGACAAGGTCGATTGCCGTTGAGTTATGGTTAGCGGCATGGTGAGTGCCGTCTACATCATATTGGCGACAATCGATGCTACCGTTAATATCCTGTGTCCCTGAAGACTTTAGTCATGTTCTGTGTTTCAAGGTGTTGACGTGTGATGTCCGCCCTGTTAACACATTCTGCCAAGCTTAGAGTTTGACTCCGTCTATGCATATGAGTAGTTAGTTGTGATATGAGGTGTTCACTTACTGTACGGAGTTTCAGGCGTTGATTGTGTTCCGTCTGTTGTACGCGCGTTGTGTTACCGCGTGCCCGTTTCTGTTGTGTTTCCTAGGCGTGGGTGCGACTCCGTCTAGATGACTTGTGACGGCCCTCATTATATCGGTAAGGTTATACCAACCCACGTCGGTATAGCGAGTGCTGCAGCCACAGTGGGACATTTACCCAACGATACAAACAGCTGAGATACACGCGAATATATATAACAGAGTAGCGGAAGTAAAAGAGAACTATCTCCATTCATTCATCATCCACATTAAACATACATGCGTTTACAAATTGCAAAAAGGAACTAAAATTCACATGATTTAATTTGCTGAAATAGAAATACAAATGTCCACATATTACATTCTTTTAAATGATAATTCTAATACAATGTCCAAGTACATACTATGAAGTACACAATCACAAGATCTCAAAACTGGCTAGTCTCCACGCTCGGAGTCCGTCTCCGCTGCCTCCTCCGAGGGTACTGTGTCACCAACTATACCTGTACGCCGAAGCAAGGAGTGAGTCCAGGGACTCAGCAAGTAACACTATGCATGATATACACGTACAAGTCCTAGTGGTTTCTACACGCACATTACACTTAGTAACACATAGCATGCTAGTCCATTTAAGTTTTCAACCTATCATGAAGGTTCTACAATTTTATACATAACGCATGCTTTCAGATTTCAAAAATGACATTCACCTATCACATGGTCTCTATTCAATTCACTCATGAGACTTTAATCAAACGTGAGAGCTATTGACATGAACGATTTGCATACATGAACGGGGAACATAATTAGCATGGATTCCACATGTTCTTAAGTACATACATAACTTTTTATCATGCTTTAGGTTGCTGATTCACATGGTCCAATAACTATAACCTACACATGAAAGCTATACAACGTTGCTTAAACATAACACATGAACAATCCATCATGCCATTTCACTCACATACTCATTTGTTGTTCCTAACATGGATTCTAAACACTTTTGCACACACAAACATGAGACTAATAACATGCATTTCCTGAATTCACTTAGTTTCAGATTTAGTTTCACATGGTTTCTATAACACATTTACATATCTAAGATTTCACATTTTTCTTTACACTAGGTTCCTCTTCTCACATGTTTACACTTTACACATACACATTCACATATCACTTACACATTTACACATGGTCACATACACTTTACACATTACACATTACACATATTTTAGTGCCGTGACACATAGTCCAAACCACCAAAGAAGGACACAAACACATCACATCACATAGACGCCATCTAGGCAATACAATGGCGACTCTTGGACTGCGCAGACCGGGAGAACAAGTCTCCACCCTAACCAGTGGTACTTGTCCACCTCCAGGATTTCCCCCTAATGCCCTTAGGGTCACTTAACACAATGAACTTTCTCAGGGGGACTTTTCCCTGATACGGCTCCACTGCCTTCTCGGAAGCAGTATCACATTGGCACAGTTTACACTTTTACACATTTACCGTCTTACACATGGTTTTACACTTGACACTCTTCATTTCATTCACACTTTCTTACTCACATGAACACCTCTGTTTTTCCTAACATGGTACTACAGAGTTTTCAAGATTCAACACATAGTAACACACCAATCATGCTGGGTTTAGACAAAATCTAATCACGTTTCGATCATATGTACGAATTATTCATAATTCACATGAAAACACATAACTTTTTATTTACTGTTCCAATAACCTGAAATTTTAACCACATGCTGTTTTCGGGTTCAAAATCATACCCTCAATTTTTCAGATTTTTCTGAGCTAAATAGGATTTACAGAAAATCAACACCTAATTAGCACATTATTCACAATTTACGTTAACATGGAATTTACACATCATGCAATTTACCACTTGCTGTTTAGCCATAAGCTACCAACATATGCATGAAATTAGAGTACAACATCCCTAATTCATACATCTATGGATTTAACACTACGAATCATTTTTACATACTTCTATTCTATCGAACCGAAACTATTAACAAATTGCACAATCATGGATAAGTTTCCTAAATTTGCAAACACACATGCTGACCCACAATCTTCATGATTAGACCGAAATCAAGGCATTCAACTCACTGTAGTCATGGAACATGGGTTTGCAAAATTATCTACAAGTCATGCTCACAAGATTAAAGACACATTTTTTCCACATTCACCATCACACCACATTCATTCACAACCACAATGCACAATATACATAGCTTATAGGAATACCATATATCCTCATCACGGAAATCATAACGAAATTAACGTATAAGAGGGACAGAACAGCTCACTGTTCTGTCCTGCGAACTAGACGGCGGTCTCTGGCCGCTGACTCAGAGTCAGCGGCATGGTCGATGGACGCCAAGGAATAACTGGGCGTCCAGGGACCTTGCCGTTTACTCAGGTCTGTGCAGAAACACAGACCCGAGCTCTGAAATTCGGGTGAAATGGAGGGTCTAGGACTCGAGGAAATTTTCACAAAAATAAAAACCTCCTAGACTCATACGGGGACACCATAGATAGGTCACTTGCCTTTCAAAATTCTTCTAAGGGATTTAGAGGCTTGGTGAAGACCTCCTTGGGCAGTCCCAAGAAGTTGCAGAACCTTCCTCTAGATCGCCTTCCTCCGGGTTCCTGGTTGATCTCCTCGCCGAGGGGATGATGGGGAAGCCTTCCCCTTTGCTTCAGCTCCCTCCTTGATGCAGAAGATCTCCAAATCCAGCTTCAAGGGGTCGGATTTGAGGGTTCTAAAGGGGTTTTCTCACAGAATGCTCTAGGGTTTTCTCTCCTCTTCTCTCCTCTTGCAAGGGTGAAAGTGAGAAGTGGGGAGGCCATTTCGGGTTCAGCATGTAGGAGAGGCCCTCACCCACTCACCATGCCGATTAGACAGCCTTAGAGCCGTTGGGGGACATCCCCCAATGGTTGCCATGCCTTGTTTCAGAAGACAGCAGCTCTGCTGCGCATGCAGGCCAGAGAAGTTGGCGTCCAAATCGCTGGACGCCGGAATTAGGGTTGGCGTCCAGGGCTGGACGCTAACACCACCTCAACGGCCTGGGGATTGACGCCAATAGGGCCTTCGGCCAGAACCCTAATTTATGCAGAACCAAGCATACCAAGCTTCTATACATGCAATAGTACATGGTATTATACTCACACTATCATCATGCAATACACACACTATTTACGTTTAATATAAACACATGTACACGTATTTATACTATTTTAATATCCACGTAAATACGTACATACATTCTCAACACAATATACACACATAAATACGAAAAAAAATACGATGGAAATTCGAGGGTCTTACACCCTCTCCCCCTTAAAGAAAACTTCGTCCTCGAAGTTAGAACGACACTACTCAAACAAAAGGGGATATTTCTTCTTCATCGCATCCTCAAGCTCCCACGTAGCCTCCTCACGCGAGAAGTTCCGCCATAGAACTTTCACCGACGCGATACTCTTGTTCCGGAGATGCTGAACCTTCCGGTCAAGAATGGCTACTGGCTGCTCGACATACGAAAGATCGGGCTGGATCTCCACTGGCTCATGACTAATCACATGAGACGGATCTCGGACATACTTCCTGAGCATAGATACGTGGAATACCGGGTGAACGCTAGCCAAAGCTGGGGGTAAAGCTAGCTCGTACGCCACGTTGCCCAAACGTCTGAGAATCTCATATGGGCCAATGAACCTAGGGCTTAGCTTGCTATGCCTGCCAAATCTGACAACTCCACCAGTAGGCGATATCATCAAGAAGATATGATCGCCAACCTCGAACTCTAAATCCTTTCTCCTGTTGTCGGCATAACTCTTCTGCCTATCCTGTGCCGCAACAAGCCTTTTCTTGATAAGCTGAATCTTATCCGAAGTTTCCTGAACCAACTCCGGTCCGATCAACTGCCTATCACCAGTCTCCTCCCAACATAAAGGAGATCTGCAGGGCCTACCATACAACGCCTCGAATGGAGCCATTCCAATACTAGCATGAAAGCTGTTGTTGTATGCGAACTCCACAAGAGGTAAATGACGCTCCCAATCATCCTTCCAATCCAGAACACACGCTCTCAACATGTCCTCGAGCGTCTGGATAGTCCTCTCGGACTGTCCATCGGTCTGGGGATGAAACGCCGAACTGAGCTTAAGCTCCGAACCTAACGCATCCTGAAGACCCTTCCACAATCTCGAAGTGAATCTCGGATCTCGATCCGAAATGATCGACTTCGGCACACCATGCAATCTAACGATACCGCTAACATACAATCTAGCTAGCTCTCTACTGACTGCTTCTTCTTCATAGGAAGAAATGAGCAGTCTTCGAGAATCTATCTACAACTACCCAAATCGAGTCATTGCCCCTTCTAGATCGAGGCAAACCCGATACGAAATCCATAGTGACAGCTTCCCACTTCCATACGGGATATCCATCCTCTGCATAAGGCCGGATGGTCGCTGCCGCTCGGCTTTCACCTGCTGACATACTAGACATCTAGACACATAATCCGCAACATCCTTCTTCATGCCGGACCACCAAAATGATCTCTTCAGGTCTTGATACATCTTAGTGTTACCCGGATGAATAGAGAATCGCGATCTATGAGCCTCCGCTAACACATGCTCACGGACATCTACTACATCGGGGACACAAACGCGGTGCTGAAATCTAATCACACCGTCCTCATCACGAGCAATGCCCGCCTTACCCACTAACTCTAACAATCTAGGATCGGCTTTCTGCTGCTCAATCACCTCATCCAAGACTGAGGATCTAAGGGATAGCTGAGCTACAAAAGCCTGACACAACGATGGCTCTAACTCGGTCATAGAGCACGCTGCATCCTCCAACATCTTCCAATCCTGCTGGAGCGAAGACCTCTTCCTACTAAGAGCATCCGCTACGACGTTCGCCTTTCCAGGATGATACTGAAGGTCGAAGTCATAGTCCTTCAAGAACTCAATCCATCTCCTCTGCCTCAGGTTTAATTCCTTTTGGGAGAAAAGATACCTCAAGCTCTTGTGGTCGGTAAACACCTCAAATCTGACACCATAAAGATAGTGCCTCCAGATCTTTAGTGCATGAACCACAGCTGCTAGCTCTAAATCATGAGTCGGATAGTTCCTCTCATGCTCCTTCAACTGACGAGAAGCATAAGCTACTACCCTCTCTTGCTGCATGAGCACACAGCCTAAACCAATCCGAGATGCATCCGTATAAATGGCAAAGCCTTCTAGACCACTGGGCAATACCAATACCGGAGCAGAAGTAAGCTTAGCCTTCAATAGCTGAAAGCTGCGCTCACATGCCTCAGACCATACAAACTTCTCACCCTTTCTGGTCAGCTTTGTCATAGGGGCGGCGATGGATGAGAAACCCTCAATGAATCGCCGATAGTAACCAGCTAACCCAAGGAAACTACGAATCTCCGAAGGAGTCTTGGGAACGTCCCAATCCGTAACTGCCTGGATCTTTGCTGGATCAACAGCTACACCAGCGCCGGAGATAACATGCCCGAGAAAGTGAACCTCGCGCAACCAGAACTCGCACTTGCTGTACTTGGCATACAGTTTGTGCTCACGGAGAACCTCTAAGACTAACCTCAAATGCTGACGATGTGTGGCCTCATCCGGAGAATAGACCAACACGTCATCAATAAACACAACAACAAAGCTATCTAAATACGGACTAAACACCCGGTTCATGAGATCCATGAACGCTGCAGGGGCGTTGGTCAATCCGAAAGGAAGAACCAAAAACTCATAATGTCCATAACGGGTTCTAAATGCCGTCTTGGACACATCCTCACTCCTAATCTTCAACTGATGATAACCAGATCGCAAGTCAATCTTGGAAAAGACTGATGCCTCTCGCAACTGGTCAAACAGATCATCAATCCGAGGTAAGGGATACCTGTTCTTCACCGTCACCTGGTTTAGCTTCCTATAATCGATGCACAACCGAAGTGACCCGTCTTTCTTCTTGACGAATAATACAGGTGCGCCCCAAGGGGAAACACTGGGGCGAATAAATCCCTTATCGAGCAATTCTTGCAATTGCTTCCTCAACTCGGCTAATTCTGCAGGGCCATCCGATATGGGGCCTTCGAGATAGGAGAGGTGCCTGGAAGCAACTCTATAGTGAACTCTATCTCCCTATCCGGTGGCAATCCAGACAAGTCATCGGGAAAGACATCTGGAAAGTCCTGCACCACATCGATCTCTGCAAGAGTCAGTGACGAACCAGCATCGGGTACTAGCATAACGCTGGCAAGAAATGCGTCACAACCCTTGTTCACCATACGCATCGCCTTCATGGCAGAGATAACTACCTTTCCCGCTAAGTTCTTTGGCAATGGATGAGAGAACTCATCCTCACCAGGAATGCGGAAAACAATCTTCTTTCTACGACAATCCACTAACGCATAGTGCTCCTCTAGCCAATCTAGACCAAGGATACAATCATAATCCTTAATCATGAGCAAGAAGAAACACCCATCTAGGAACCTGTCCTCATTGCACACAGGTAACGACGGAACGCACTTCCTAGTCGATACCGTACCCGCAGGGGTGTGCACAGACAAGGGAACCTCTAACTCCTCAGACTCTATGCCTGACTCTAGGGCTAACTGCCTAGCAAACCGCTCGGAAATGAACGAGTGAGTAGCACCCGTGTCAAACAAAACCCGAGCGTGCACACCGAAAAGTAAAACTGTACCTTCGGTGACATGCTCCGCCTGCTCGGCGTCCTCGCGAGCTAACGCAAACACTCGAGCTGGGGCTCGAGGCCTTCCTGGTCGTCCTTGTAGCTGGCGCGGCTGCCGCTACTGCTGGTACTGGCGCTCCTCGCTGAGCTTCCTGCTGAAGTCTTGGGCAATCCTTGATCTTGTGGTCGTGCTCCCACACTTTAGGCATCTACCCGCTATTAACCAACACTCCGAACCTCCATGGGTCTTCCCACAATGGGGACACTCCTTCTTCGCACCGGGGGAACGTACAGAGGGTACCTGATAGTTGCTGACTGCCACTTGTTTCTGCGGTGTCTGGTACACCGTCTTCCTCTTGTCTTGCCGCTGGAAAGTCGTCGCCGGCCTCTTCTGCGAAGCCTTCTTCTCCTCTAGATACTGCTCCATTTCTCCCTCCTGCCTGCAGGCTGCGCTGAGGGCCTCGTCTAGCGTGCGGTGGTCGAACGCCACAAGCCTCGTCCTCAGTGATGGCTTGAGACCCATCACGAACTTCTTGGTCTTCCTGCACTCATCCTCTACTATGTGCGGTGCATATTTAGAGAGTTCAGAAAACCTTGCCTCGTATTCTAAGACGGTCATCGATCCTTGCGTCAGGGAAAGAAATTCTTGCTCCATCTTGTCCTGGATGTGCTCTGGGACGAACTTGGCTCGGAAGAGCCTCACGAACGCGTCCCACGCCACATCTACTGCTCCGTCCTCGAAGCGCGTACGTAGTAGGGAGGACCACCATACATCAGCTCTCTCCTGCAACACACCTTCATAAGCTCTAACTAACAAATAACAACCAACATTCAAGCATAATCTAAAGCATACCTGTAGCATGTAGGTGGCTAAGGTCACCTTGTCCTCGTCAGGACACCTGATAGCTCGGAAGATTTTCTCGATCTCCCTCATCCAGCTTTCTGCCAAAAGCGGATCACTCTCCCCCTTAAAAGAGGGTGGGGTCATCCTCTTGAATCGCTCCATCATGGAAGGTCCACCATGGTCCTGAGCTGGGGCCTGAGCCTGCTACATTAAACAACAAGCAATATACAATAAACACAATATCATACAATTCAAATAGCAGACTACTTAGTTGTTTTATTATTTTACCCGGGCCTCCAACTGGGCCTGGAGTGCTGCCTGAGTGTGTGCCTGGGTCTGCATGGCTTGCACCAGACCTTGCATGAACACTCCATAATCCACTGGTGGTGGTGGGGGAAGCACAGGACCCTGTGGGGCCGGGGCCTGCTGCTCCGCCCGCTCCTCACGCCTCTGCTCGTCGTCGCGAGCTGGCGCACATCCACGTCGTCCACGGGAAGCCATGGCTGTAATAAAATTTCAGCCACTATTAGAGCTAGGTTACTAAATTTTATAACCATTTTCTTATCTATTTTTCACTTCTTATTAGTGTTTTCTACACATGTGGACATACTTAGCATGCAACGGGGATGATGACTTAGTATATTCATGTGCAATCTCAACCGGTCGCTCTGATACCAATCTCTGTGACGGCCCTCATTATACTGGTACGGTTATACCAACCCACGTCGGTATAGCGAGTGCTGCCAGCCACAGTGGGACATTTACCCAATGATACAAACAGCTGAGATACACGCGAATATATATAACAGAGTAGCGGAAGTAAAAGAGAACTATCTCCATTCATTCATCATCCACATTAAACAAACATGCCGTTTACAATTCAAAAAGGAACTAAAATTCACATGATTTAATTTGCTGAAATAGAAATACAAATGTCCACATATTACATTCTTTTAATGATAATTCTAATACAATGTCCAAGTACATACTAAGAAGTACACAATCACAAGATCTCGAAAACTGGCTAGTCTCCACGCTCGAGTCTGTCTCCGCTGCCTCCTCCGAGGGTATTGTGTCACCAACTATACCTGTACGCCGAAGCAAGGAGTGAGTCCAGGGACTCAGCAAGTAACACTATGCATGATATACACGTACAAGTCCTAGTGGTTTCTACACGCACATTACACTTAGTAACACATAGCATGCTAGTCCATTTAAGTTTTCAACCTATCATGAAGGTTCTACAATTTTATACATAACGCATGCTTTCAGATTTCATAAATGACATTCACCTATCACATGGTCTCTATTCAATTCACTCATGAGACTTTAATCAAATGTGAGAGCTATTGACATGAACGATTTGCATACATGAACGGGGAACATAATTAGCATGGATTCCACATGTTCTTAAGCACATACATAACTTTTTATCATGCTTTAGGTTGCTGATCTCACATGGTCCAATAACTATAACCCTACACATGAAAGCTATAACGTTGCTTAAACATAACACATGAACAATCCATCATGCCATTTCACTCCTGACCCGGTTGTGGTCGAGGCGTTTACTCTGTTTCCGCTGCTTTGTAATACTCTGCAGTAGGTGTTTCACGCTTTACTGCTTTGTAGAGTAGTTTTGCTTCTGCTTTGTTGAGTTCCTACTGCTCTAGCTAGTAAGGGACTGGTAATCCTTACTGAGCCTTGTTCGCAAGGCTCACCCCCCCTATGCTCTTCAGGTACGGACTCGCTGTCGCAGGAGTTCAATGTCGGACGGTCGTGGTGGTGGTTGTTGCACCGTGCGTTGCCATCAGTGTGAGTTGTGAGCATGAACGCTTGTACCGTAAGTTGAGAGTGTCATTTTTGCAAGTCGTCGGGGTATGCCCCTTTAGGACTGTACCTTTCTTTATGTACCTGTACTTTTATTTGGGACATTTTGTACATAATTTCCTTATTAATATATGAACTTTCTTGTTATAGTTATCTGAATTCATTTCTTATCTCACTGGACTAAATTCTAACCCTTCCGGGTCTTCAGATCTGTGGGGTGGCAGCGCGACCTTCGGGGGTCCCTAGCGGGGGTCCGGGAGGTCGGGTCGTTACAGTGGTATCAGAGCTCTGGGGTCCAACGAGATATGTAATGGGTTAATAACTATGGCGGTCCCAAATAAAGTTACTAGTACGCTGTTGGCCCGTCCATGTGTAGTTGCTTTTAGGTGAGCATTTGGTCTTTGTTGTAGGTGGTTAGCTTTCCAGCAGGGTCCGAGTGTGAGCTGCGGGCGAGTGTTGCTACTATTGCTGGGTGCGCATGCTTCGAGCATGGATGCTGGTTTGCTCATGCTGCGGTTGGGTTCGTCCTTGGCCTGCATGTCCGTGTGGGTGTGTCGCGAAGGGTGAGAGAGCCTGCGTGTGGTGTGGCCTTCACCGGTGTAGGTTTGTGGTCTACGGAACTGGTAGAAGGTGTCCTTGCGTTGTTTTAAAATGTTGGGGTGTGTTCTTGTTCGATGTCCCCTTGTTGTTGGGGTGTGTGTTGTTGGTTGTGTGTTTGGCCTTGTGTGCCTGTGCACCGTTGGGCGCTATGCTCTACTCAGTCGGCATCTTTGCTTGAGCTAAGCAGATGCTTTTGTGCCGTGTCGCACCGCTGGTTGAGTGCTGCAACACCTGTTTGTGGTTATTTTCGGCCTGGTGCTGACTGGTTGTGAACTCTGGTGAGGTGCTCCCAGAGTTCTTCTCTGTTGGTTCTGGTGGAGGTGAGGTTTTCCCCAGAACATTGTTGTGCTCGTTTCTAGTTATTGCGGCGTTGCCCTCTAGTTGAGGTGCATCACTTGACTGCTGTGTTCTGGTGGTGTTTCCCAGAACTATTTGTTGTTATCCTAGTGGGAGTTCCTCTTCCGTTGGGACTGCTTTAGTGCTCGTTGAAGTCTTCCGCTGTGTTGCCTCCTTGGTTTGAGGCCTCTGTTGTCTGGTTTGTTGCCGTTGTGTTGCCCTCGAGGTTGTGGTACATCGCTTGGTTGCCCAGTGTTCTGGTGCATTTTTCTAGAACTGTTGGTTGTTGTCCTGGTGAGGTTCGCTCTCAATACTGTTCCGGGCTTGTTTCTACCAGTTGTTGTGCTACCTCAGGGTTGAGGTATGCTTCTGTTGTGTTGGCCGTTGCGTTCTGGTGGGTTTTCCCAAAACAACGCCTTGGTTGTTCTGGTGGAGGTTTTTCCAGAACCAATTTTTGTTGCTTCTGTTGTCTGCTTTGTTCTCTCTGTTGGTTGTTTGTTTGGGCTACATTCTGGTGATGGTCCCTAGAACGACTCTTAGCGCTTTGGGTGGAGGTTCTTCCCAAAGCTGCTTTGTGTGTTTTGCTGGTTGCTGCTCTCTCAGTGGAAATGAGCTGTCGTTGAGACCGGTCGGACTTTCCTTGTTGCAGTCTACTTGGGTGTTGTCGGTGAAGGTGTGGTGTCTCTGACCATGTATCTGGCCGTGGTGCTGGCCAGTTTGTCTTCCTTATCATTTTTTTAGTTTCCCGGCTGCACTGGCGGGACTTTTTGTGTCCCCAAGATTGGGAGGTTGGCCTCGTTTCTTGTGCCCTGTGGGCTCTACCAGATGGTGGTTTGGTGAGTGCCATGGGTGTCTGTCTAGTTCTACTTCTATGGAAGAGTCGGTCTCGTTTAGTGGTTTTCCCTTGCGTGCGGAAGGGATTCGTTGTAAGGGCTCCTTCCCCTGCTTTCTGTTGGTTGCTCGGGGTGGTGGTGCTGGCAAGGCAGTTGGTGCATTGTCGCGCACTGTGGCGACCTTTGTGGTGAAGGTCCCTCCCCTTGTGCTATCTTGAGGTTGAGCCAGTTGCTCCCCTCGTGCACGTGGTTTCCTTGTGGCACGATGGGTTGTGGTAACCCATTGTGCCTTCTCTTGCTGTGCTGGTTTCTTGTTGCCTGACTGGACGATGTAGGGCAGCATGCCCTGTGTTCAGTGTGAGGCAGCACCGATTTTCTATGGTTTGGCTTCCGCATGCAAGCATCATCCCGGTGGGTGTTTTTGCTTGTGCCTCAGCTGTGCTTGTAGGCACTTGTCGCTGTTTAGTGTGTGGCCCTCTCCGCTTGTGTGGTGGGAGAGGTGCCTTGTGTGGTGTGCTTCTAAGAGACAATGTGATTGTTGCACTCTTGAAGATGCTGGTTCTCCGCGTGTTTTGCCTGTGTGGGTCGCTGGTGCATTGTCCCTTTCGGTTGGCTTTGAATCGTTTCAGACCATTGGTGCAGTTGTGTACTGCACCTTGAGCATTGTTCTGTCTCGATGTTCCGTGTCTTTTGTGCCTTAAAGGGGTTCGGGGCCGGTGTGGCCTGTCCTACCCTTTTTCGCTTGCGGCTCCTTGTGTGTGGCTTTTGGCAAGTCTCCTGTGGAGATTCCTCCCTTCTAACCCGTGTTGTTTCGGCCTATGGTGCAACTGTGTTGCACCTTGCCTGGTTTTGGTGCTTGTGGTGGCACCATGTGCTCATGCTCAGGTAGTTTGTTTTGTTCCGCTTGGAGCCTGGTGTAGATGTGAGATTTGGCCCATCCCCGCGTGGTTCTATGGCCTAATAAGACATGTTTGACCGTTTGATGACTTGCCTCAGATGCCATGTAGACGGCAGCATTGATTGTCGCTGACTACTGGTTGACGGCAAGCCCCCTGGACGTGTACTCATGTTGGCGTCCATAACGCTGGACGTCTTTATGCGGTTGGCGGTAGGATCAGTTGACGTAAACGTGGTTTACCAGGTCTGCGCAACTACCCTGAGAATCTAGCCCACTTGCGCCATTCTCTTGCCCATGCAGCGCATGGGGCCGTTCCCAATGGGCAAATGGGTCACCTTGGCACCCCCTTGACCCAGTAAAAATCTTACTTGGCCTCTCCCCATTGGTTGGAGCCTTTATGCATGGATTGCCAAGTGTACAAGTGTGTTTCTTGGCACTTAAGCATCCAAGGCTTTTGAACTCCGACCTCACTACCTATTTAACTCCCTCTCTGGCCTTCTAAGTAAAAGGGGGGAAGAGGCTAGACGTCCACATGCTGCCATTTTGAGAGAAGAGAGAGAAAGTTGCACCCTACCTTCCACCACTCATCCTCTTCTTTCTCTCTTCATTCGGGACGTTTAGAATGCTTCATCCCGAGCTGGAGGAGCCCTGCAAGGAGTCTACAACGCCAACAAACGAGGATCAACTCCCACCTCTTCCTCTCTTGCCCTTCTTCTTCTTTTAGTACTTGCATGTTGCACACACCTTCCCACACATCCTAGGCTGGTAGGGCACCTTCCTACACACCTAGAAAGGGGTTTCCCAACCAAAAAATGGAGGGAAGAATGGTGGTCATAGCACTTGGCCACCCCTCTTCTCAAGTCCGCAACCGGTACGAGACTCTCCTTTTGGGCTGTTTCTTTTCGTTCCTGAGCATTCACTACACTTCCTTTAGACTAATAGAGCTTCTTTTTGTGGCAGGAACAATATGAAGAAGACCGCGAAGCTCTTCTTCTTTGGCCGGCTGAAGGAGGAGAAGCTGAAGCCCTCATCTCCATCCGCTGTGTGAGGCTACTGCACCGACGTGGTCACAACATTCCTCTGGCACAGGTAAGGCCCTGGCGATCACAAACTCCCTCTTTCTTTTCTGGTTTTCTCTGTTTACTCCTCAGTCAACCTAGTCAACCAGGGAGTCAACGAGGTCAACCAGTGACCCATCATCACCAACGAGAGACCAGCGATGCCCGCGAGCTCACGGAGGATCCCACAGATAGTCGGTCTATGCAGGAACAAACGTCCACACCTGGGTGCATTGTGTTGTACCTTGGGTGGCTCCTAGTGCTTGTGTTAGCACCGTGTGTTGTGCCGTGTGCCCTGATCGTAAGCTTCGTGCATCACTTCACAAGTTTGCTCGGTGTTCGATGCGTTGAGCTTTCCGCCTCTGGGACACTTTGTGTTGGCCGTGCCTTGTGGCTATACCGTTACCGCTGTGGGGTGGCTACTTTGCCTTGTCTAGGTAGCCCTATCGGTGGTACGCCAAGTGTTGGTCCCGGCCTGTGTTTGAGTTTTGCCCTCCCATTTGGGAGCGAGGGTGTTCGGTTAGGGTACCCTGTTTCGGTTTGGATCCCCTTGAGGTCGACGTGTTGTCCTCGACCTCTGTTGTTGTTTCGATTTTCATGCGGTTTGTCGACGTCTCGAGCTACTTGGCTTTGCCAACCTCAGACGTCTTCTTGGGTTTTGCCTCTGTGCATGTGCCTGTGGAGCGAGTGTTTCACCTTTTTGTGGCTCCACAGTCATTGTGTGTCCTTGTCAGACCACGAGGATGATCTGGTTGAGATCTAGTGGTGTTGGCAGACACTGCCTTGCTTGCCGTGGTTTTCTCCATGTGTGTGTTTCTGCTTGGCTTTGGGTCACCATTAAGAAGCTCTCATTTGGCCTTGTCGTAAGTGCTAGCTGTTGCTAGACGTGCGGAGCCATTCAGTAGAGTCTTGTGGATGACCTCATGGAATTTTTCCTTGGTTGCCATCAGTAGCTGGGACCTCTATCTAGTTGTTGGTGACAGAGGGATTAACTGACCGGTTGGTCTCAACGACGTGGTCTGTTGAGAGCTCAGTCGCGTGGTTTCCGGCTGGCAGTTGCAATGTTTTTTGGTCGGCTTGGTGCACGTCGTGCCTGTGGAGTTGTCGACATCCATTTGTGTGATCCGCGCCAGTTGGTGTGTGCTTGGTGACCTGTTAGATGTCTAGTTAGGCACTCCCTTGTGGCAGGGTCGTGGAGGTGACCACCAAGAAGTCGCGGTGCGACTTAGTGGTCCTTTGCACCTGTTGTTTTCTCCGACTGTGTTTCGCCCTTGATTTCAAGGATGAAATTATTTTTTTTTTGTTGGATGTATTTTAACATCTCGGGCTTTCCAATTTTCCGTTGTGTGTGGGATGACTGGCCTTGTCGCGAAAGAGGTGCCTGTTGCTACCGTCATCCTTGTTGCGACCACCTTCAGCGTCACGTTCTTGTCGCACCCAGTCAACGGTCACGACTGCTTTATGCTTTTCGTCGTTTGACGCTTGTTAGAATGGAAAGCATGGCAGACTATCATGTCTGGTTGTCGTGGTGCCCAGGAGGGCGTGATCGGGTTGTGGTATGGGTGGCCGTCGCGTTACGGTTGGTAACGCGACGCCCCGCCCCGTCGCGTCTTGGGGGCCGAAGGCTAAAAGCCTTGGCCGGCGCCCCTTCCCCCTCTTTTGGCATTTCTCCTTCCTTCTCCTCTCTGAGGAGGAGAAGTTTCCCCTCCCCTCCTCCGACGGTTCGGGTTTGGCGGAGCGGCGGCGGCTCGTGCGGAGTGGCGACACATCATGTGGAGCGAGGAGGAGGCAGTCGTGGCGTCGTGAAGGCCCTTCGTGGGTTTGGTTCTTCGTTCTCTGGTAGGGATGCTTGTGCCCTTTCTTGTTAGTGTGGATTGCAGGTCCTAATGGTTGTTTGCATGCTCTTATTGCTTTCACCATGCTCCCCTCCCCGTGTTGTGCTAGTTGTAGCATTTGTGGGTGATCACGGGATGTGGATCCCGTCGGTCGGCGTTCCAGCTGATGTCACGACCATCGCGTGCATCGGGACATCAGAGAAGGCGACGCCCTGGTCGGACGCGACCTTATCATGGCTCGGGTGGCCGCCGCGATAAGGGTCGTATAACAACCCGGTTGCCTGTCGCGACAAGATTGTTGTCGCGACGCGCTGCCTTGTCACAACCTATTTTCCTATCGCAACAAGAGTTGTCGCGGCGCACTTCCCCGACATGACCTAGGTCTTGTCGCGGTGGCCCTGACCTTCATGATGGTATCGCGATGGCTTAGGAGGCCGCGACAAGAGCTGGTTTGCCTCAGGTGTTTCCAGGGTCCCAGATGGTGTGTCGGCTTGTGCCCCAGGGCAGGGTTGCCCTCCGGACCTTCTAGTAGGAATGCGGCAGGTTGCCTCCTTGCATTCACTGACCGAAGGTGACACCTTCGTGGCCGTGTCCTGGCGGCGGCGCTAGGAGGCTCGCGTCTGTCTAATAATCGATGGTCTGGTTGCCGATCGATTATTAGAAGAGCGTTGGTTTCTATGCTGTTTGGTGGTGTTCTGGTTTCTCGGGCCATGCCGTGTGTGCCGATGTTGTCCGATAGCCCTTCTGGAGGTTGTTCTCGAAAGGTGTGCCGTGCGTACCTGTGGCCGCTGGGCTTGTCTGGGGTACGAGCTTGTGGTACTGTTTCCGTCAGTGCTTGCCATGCCAGTTCTCTTTCACCCGGTGCTCAGAACTTGAGGGTTTGTCTGCGAGATAGGTTGTTACTGTTTCCTTGGACCCCTAGCCCCGCGCGCCTGTGTCAGAGGGTGTTGCTCCTGGCAACGGGCGTGCTCAAATCTCAGACTTGGATCAGAAGGGGAAAACGGTGGGGCAGCGACGTCAGCCATTTGTAGAGCTCTCTTAGCTATTCTGGGTCTCCGAGGTGGTTCGCGCTCGTCCGTGTGGACCAGCTAGTCCTTCTCACTGCCTCACTCTGTGTTGGTTCTGGGGCCACGTAGGGGTCGTCGCAGGCGTGGGGCTGCTCGGCCGGCCGGACTGCGGGTGGTTTCTTGTGGTTGCTTAGTCCATATGTCTCACTCCGACGGGTGGGGAGACTTGGACTATGGCACTTGTGGCGGTGGCTTGTGTGCTCTTGTGTGACGTGTTTCTCACGCTGTTTCTGAGCTTGTGTTCTCATTGCCCTAGTTTACATAGTGGTTGTAGCCTAGCCGTGTCTCACTTCATTAGGCTTTTGTCGGTTGGCCTTGTGGGCCGTGTGTAGTGGTTTCCATTTTGCGGGTTCTCTTGGGGTGTCTTGTGTAGACACCCAACTGCTGTTTTGGTAACTCGTTCCTTGGTTCCGTTTGTGGTGGCATCGGTAGGTGTAGTTCCCTGACCTCGTGGAGTGTCCGAGGTGCAGGTTGGTTCTGCTTGTGGACCGCCGACCTTGTGGAGGTCTGAGGTGACCGTGCCTGTGGTGAGACGTTGTTTCTCACATGGTTGTTCGGTGTCTCTCATGGTGACACCTGGTTGTTCCTTCCCTACCTCGTGGAGGTCTGGGATGTTGGGTGCTTGTGTCGTGAGACTCTGGTCTCACGTGGTCGCTCTAGTGTTCTGTTAGCTTCTTTGTCTCGATGGGTGTATGCCGAGGGTTTGCTTCCGCATTGTGTTGCTCTGGCCCAACCCTGCTTGCGGGTCGTGGCGTTGCTCTAGTTGCTTCAGCATGTGTTTGACTCCAGTGGTTCTGCGGGAGTCGTGTTTGGCCTAACCCGAGTTGTGGTCGAGGCGTTTATTCTATTTCCTCTGCTTTGTAGTACTTTGCATTAGGTGTTTCTCACTTTACTTCTTTGTAGAATGTTTTGTTTCTGCTTTGTTGGAGTACCTGCTGCTCTAGCTGGTATGGGACTGGTAATCCCTACTGACCCTTGTTCGCGAGGATCACCCCCCCTACTCTCTTCAGGTAGGGACTCGATGTCGCAGGAGTTCGTTGTTGAACGGTCGTCCTGGCGGTTGTTGCACTGTGCATTGCCAGCAGTGTGAGTTGTGAGCGTGAGCGCTTTGTATCGTGAGTTGAGAGTGTCCCTTTTGCAAGTCCTCGGGGTATGCCCCTTAAGGACTGCACCTTTCTCTCTGTACTTGTATTTTTATTTGGGACATGTTGTACATAATTTCCTTATTAATGTATGAACTTTCTTGTTATAGTTATTTGAATTCATTGCTTATTTCACTAGACTAAATTCTAACCCTTCCGGGTCTTCGGATCCTTGGGTGGCGGCGCGACCTTTGGGTGTCCCTGGCCGGGTTCGGGAGGTCAGGTCGTTACACTACCAGTCTTGCCTTGTTTCTTGTGATCACATCAGCTTCATCCAATTTGTTCCTGAACACACATTTGGTGCCAATAACATGATGTTCTGATGGTCTTGGAACAATGGACCATACTTGGTTTCTCTTGAATTGATTAAGTTTATCTTGCATGGCTAATATCCAAGATTCTTCAGGCAGTGCTTCATTGACTGACTTAGGCTCTATTTGAGATACAAAGGCTAAATAATCGCATAGGATTACGTTACCTCTATTCTTACCCCAACCGATGGTTCTCCCCCACCGATGGATCTCCAATAATGTTATCCAATGGGTGATCCTTCTTGTATCTCCATTCTTTGGGAGATTATCATGTGATATGTCTTTTTGTTGTAGATCTTCCAAGGGTGAATCATCCTTGTCCTCGATGGATGAGTTCTTTAATTTCTTCGATAATTCATCTGCATCATCAACATCACTATCTACTTCCTTTCTCAAGGAAGGGATAGTTTGATCAAAGATAACATGTACAGTTTTGCTCATATAATAAACTTTGCTTATTGAATACTCTATATCCTTTGGGTTTAGAAGCATACCTCATAAATATACCTTCATCAGACTTTGAATCCAGCTTACCAATATCTCTTTTTTCATTGTTGTGAATGAAGCATGGACATCCAAAGGTTCTGAAGTGACTGATCATTGGCTTCTTTTGCTTGTAGAGCTCGTATGCAGTCTTCTTCAGGATTGGCCTGATCATTACTCTGTTGATTATGTAACATGTTGTGTTGATGGCTTTGGCCCAGAAATACCTTGGTAAGTTATACACTGACAGCATCATTCTGGACATATCCAATAAGGTTCTGTTCTTTCTCTCAGCTACTCCATTTTTCTATGGGGTCCTTAGTGTTGAGAAATTGTGCTCTATCCCTTGATCATCACAGAACTTAGCGAATCTCTCGTTCTGAAACTCTTTTCCATGATCTGATCAAATACTGACAATGGTGTACTTCTTGTCTTTCTGAAGTTTCTTATTTAAGCTAACAAAGCTGTCAAACGTGTCATCTTTGTGCTCCAAGAAAGATACCCAAGTAAATCTAGAGTAGTCATCCACTATGACGAATCCAAAGTTCTTTCTACCAAGACTTGTGGTCCTCATCGACCCAAATAGATCCATATGCAGTAGTTCCAAAGGTTTTGAGGTTGTTACCATAGTCTTTGACTTAAAGAATGATTTAGTGTGCCTTCCTTTTGCACACGGTTCACAAACACCTTCCATTTTTGTGCTTACTTTGGGTAGACCTTCCACTAAGTTTCTCTTGATTAGCTTTCTTATTCCATCCAAGCTACAATGGCCCCATCTTCTATGCCAAAGCTCCACTGAATGATCCTTGCTTGCGGTAAGGCACACATCCTGATCTTTTAATTCTTCCAAATGAACTACATAGAGATTCTTCTCTCTGCAGGCTTCAAACACAGTTTTACCATCTTTTAGAATCCTGCATCCTGATGCTTGAAACTTGATTTCATGGCCTTTGTCACACAGCTGGCTGATGCTGATTAGATTATGCTTGAGTCCTTTCACGCATAGAACATCCTCTATGAGAGTCCTACCTTGACTGCAACTATTCTGCTACCAATGACTGTCCCTTTCCCATTATCTCCATATGTAACTATGTCTTCTTCAGCTTCGAGATGGGAGAACAACTTTCTGTTCCTCTCATATGCCTTGAGCACCCGCTATCCAGGTACCATTTTGATGCTCGAAGGCTTCCCTGTAGTGAAAACACTAAACATTAGGTACCCAAGTTCTTTTGGGTCCTTGCTGGTTAGTTTCCTCATTTTTCTTCTTAATTATCCATCTTTTATGCTTAGTTGGACATGTTATTTTAATATGACCTAATTTGTTGCAGTGGCTACAACAAGATATTTTACTTACTTTTTAAGTTGCAATATATTTAAAGTTTGACTTGTATGCAGTGCCTTGTTCGGCTACAAATTTAGGTGTTGGATATATTTTAGGATGTACTATTGTTTCTTCATTGTCGAGAGGAGTGTATCCTAAGCCATATTTCTTCTTTCCTGACCTTCTAGCTCCTTTTAGTATTAATGTTATTTTTCCATTTGTAATTTTTTCTAACGTACTAGATAACTTTTCATTTTCTTCTGTTAGTGTGTTAATTTCTTGATTTAATTTACTTACTGTTTCCTGGTTTTCCAGTCTTGCTATTTGTTCATTTTTATTTTTCAAATCTTCACACAATAGTTCATTTCATTTTTCTAGTTTAGTAACTTGCCTTTCTAGTTGCTCATTTTCAGATTTTAGATGTGAATTGGTGTTTTCTAAGCAAGCATGATTTTTCTTTGTAGTTTTTAGCAGTTTACATGCATCTTTATATTTGCTATACAGCTCATTGAAAGCATCTTCTAAACTATCCGAATCAGATTCGTTACAAGAAGTAAAACAGGAGTAAGAAGTTACCTTTTCCTCGATATTTGCCATGAAGACTAAGTTGGCCTTTTCTTCTTCTTCTTCGCTTGAACATGACTCACTGTGAGTCACTGTTGTTGTCACAAGTTGCTGCCATGGCCTTCTTCTTGTATTTTCTGAATTTTCTAGATGAATCATTTTTTCTGACTTCAGTCTTCTTTAGTTTTGGACACTCGGCCTTGATGTGTCCCGGCCTTTTGCATTCATAGCAGATGGGCTTAGCTCTCTTTGTGTCCTTGCCTTCGGCCTTCTTGAAGTCTTTGCTCTTCATGAAGTATCTCCTTCCAGATTGGTACTTCTTCTTCGCAAGTATGCATTGTAATCTTCTAGATAGAAGCGCTTCTTCATCATCACTGCCTTCATTGCTGACTTCATCCTCAGATTCTTTGTCAGAGCTACCTTCTGTAGGCTTGAGTGCATTGCTGTGCTTTTTCCTGCTTGAGGATTCTCCGAGCCTCTCCATGTTGATCTCATGAGCCATGAGTGACCCAATGAGTTTCTCCATTGACATTCTCTTTAAGTTATTGGCCTCTTCTATTGCCATTACTTTTGGAGTTCACGGGATGGAAGGGATCTTAAGATCTTTCTGACCATATCTCAAATATCGTAGCTTTTTCCAAGACCAGCCAATCCATTGGTGATATCTGTAAATCTGCTACACATCTGTGTGATTGACTCTCCTGACTGCATCTGGAATCTCTCATATTGAGTCACCAAGATATCTATTATTATCTCTTTCACTTTATCTATCCCTTCATAGGTGATCCTCAGCTTCTCTTACATTTCCATTACGAATTTGCAGGCAGAGATCCTGTTGAACTCCTCCTTGCTAAGAGCACGACACAGTATACTCTGGCCATGTAGTTGAGAGAAATATTTTTCTTATCATCTTCTGTCCATTTGTCTTTGTCATTAGTAACTAGAAGATCTCCTTCTTCTATAATTGACCATATCTGATAATCGAGCCCTTGAAGAAAGAATTCCATTCTCGTATTCCAATAGCTGTAGTCTTCAACATCGAACAATGGTGGTCTGTTGACGGACTGACCTTCGAAATGACTTTGAGCTGCCATTATCTTTTCTCTTCAGATCATTGGATCTTCTTTGTCGAAGAGACTTAGCTCTGATAACCTAGACGACTCTACTTGACTAGACGACTCAACAAGACCAGTGGAGGACATGGGGTCCTCAAAGAGAATGGCTCCTAATGAAGGAGTGGAAGGGGAAACTGTAGACGCGAGATTTGGCCCATCCCCACGTGGCTCTTTTGCCCAATAAAGCCCATTTGACCATTTGTTGACCTGCCTCGGATGCCATGTAGACGGCAGCATCGACTGACGCCGACTACATGTTGACGGCAACCACCCTGGATGTTGACCCTGATTGGCATCCACATCTTTGGACGTCTGCATGGTGTTGGCGGCAGGATCGGTTGACGTCAACCTGGTTTACTTGGTCTGCGCAACTACCCCGAGAATCTAGCCCACTTGCACCATTCTCTCGCCCATGCACCGTATGGGGCCGTTCCCAACGGGCATATGGGCCACCTTGGCACTCCCTTGACCCAGTAAAAATCCTATTTGGCCTCTCCCCATTGGTTGGAGCCTTTATGTATGGGTTGCCAAGTGTGTGAAGTGTGATTCTTCACACTAAGCATCCAAAGCTCCCCTCCGACCCTACTGCCTATTTAACTCCCTCTCTGGCCTTCTAGGAGAAGGGGGAGAGGCTGGACGTCCACATGCTGCCACCTTGAGAGAAGAGAGAGAAATTTGCACCCGAGCTTCTACCACTCATTCTCTTCTTCCTTTCACTCTTTGGGACGTTCAGGAGGCTTCTTCCCGAGCTGGAGGAGTCCTACAAGGAGCTACAATGACAGCAAATGAGGATCTACACCTCCCTCCCTCTCTCCATCCTTACTCTTTCTTTAGTTGCTTGCATGTTGCATGCACCCTCCTATACACTCTAGGCTCGTAGGTCACTCTCCTACACACCTAAAAAGAGTTTTCCCAACCAAAAATGGAGGGAACTAGGGTGGTCATAGCACTTGGCCACCCATCTTCTCAAATCCGCAACCGGTACGGGACTCACCTTTTGGACCATCTCCCTTCATTTCTGAGCATTTACCATGCTTTCCTTATATTAATAGAGTGTCTTTTTGTGGCAAGAACGATATGTAGAAGACCGCGGAGCTCTTCTCCTTTGGCCGGCCGAAGGACGAGAAGTTGAAGCCCCGTCTCCGTCCGCTGCGCGAGTTTGCTGTACCGGCGCGATTACATCATTCCTTGGGCACATGTAAGGCCCTGGCGATCACAAACTCCCTTCTGTTTTGTTGGTTTTCTCTCTAGTCAAACTAGTCAACCGGGGAGTCAATGGGGTCAACCGGCGACCCATCTTCGCCAACGAGAGATCCAGCAACATTCGCCAGCCATCCAGAGGATCCCCCAAGGTCGTCCGGGAAGCGGGAAACCAGTCGTCCACAGTTTCTCTTTGGCGATCACGGTGGGACAGCTTCTGCCACTGTGGTTTGTCTGGGCCCAGGTAGACGGCTAGCGATCTTGCCGTTTACTCAGGTAAACGTCCAGCCTTCCTTCCGTTTATTCTTTGTTAGGGTCCATATAGGTTGTCGTCTATTTAATCGTAGCAACAGTCAATCTTGTCGTTCATCGGTTTCTGATGAACTATGCGTCAACCTGCTTGCCGTTTAGTTTCACATAAGCATGTTTTTTTGACTGTTTTGTTGTGATTTTGATTTTTGTATACTTCCTGATTCTTTCTAACGGTCCTCAGTCACTGGGGGGTCCTTCTTCTCACCTGTTCTAGCCTCCCCTCACTTATTAGGATCACCCTTCTTCGGTTTACAACCTTTTGCTCAAGGATTCCCTCTCGAGTAAATCGGTTTGGTTCCGAAGAAAACTCTGTAAGTCCCTAAATTCCGTGGATTCCCTCACGGCACGGGGCAGGAGGACCTTCACCCTCCCAGTCTAGTTTGCCTACTCACCTAGGTTTGAGTCAGGTTTGAGAGAACCGGCCCTTGCAAGTCTAATTAACACATAACTTTGATCTTTAAAATTTTGGGGACGTTGTTGATGACATTGTTTAGTAGAAACCCACATTCCTCCTAAAACTGTGTAATTACTTCAACTTTAACCATTCTAAAATCAGTAGGTTGTGTGCTAATGGATGCTTGGTTAAGTTCTTTGAATATGGCGGATAATCTTGTTTTTGAGTATGAAGATAATGTTAATGAGTTTTTCGGGATGGTTGACACCACCAACCAGCCTGAAGAGTCAGTCCACTCATCTTCTTCCTCTCAAGCTGACTTTGAGGGGATTGTGAGTTTAATAGTCAGTCCCACCTATGCTCAAAACACTCAAGAAGACCCTGAATTGTCCAAACTCCTCTCCCGATACTTGCCCGAGGACATCATTTCGATGCTCTCTAAGCATACTGTCCGGGCAGCAGCCTCTCCCTCCTCTCCATCCCCTTCACCTTTCCAGTCTTCTTCATCTAGACCCGTTCCTAGGCCTACAACCCCTTCACGGGTTCCCATTTCCCCCGTCCGCCTTTCCACTCCAATTCCCTCCACTCCTCTACCTACTCCTGCCTTCCCCTATCCACCTCATGCTCAGCCCGCACTCCCCACTCAATCTGAATCCGTCTCCCGTTCCAAGAGGGAGGGGCTTATTAAGAAGCTTTTGGCTGAATCTCTGTCCCTTTCAAAGCCTCATTCCCTCCAGAACTATTGCAAGCATCCCAATGCCTACTTTCCTCCGGGTTTCAAGGCCCCGAAGTACCGCAAGTATGACACAACCTCTGATCACCAATTCCATTTTACTGGATTTACCATGGATTCCCATCGATGGCTGTACGATCGGGTTCGTTTAGTTCACCTCTTCCAACAATTGTTAGAAGGGGAAGCTTTGAGGTGGTTCACCTCCTTGCCCGCAATGGACCTCATTAATTTTAACATCATCTCCGAGCGATTCATCTCGCACTTCTCGTATATGGCCACCCAAGTCCCTACACTTCCTGACTTGGTGGTGGAAAAGATGAAGCCAGATGAAGACTTTGTCACATTTGCCAACCGATGGAGATCCATGGCATCAAGGGCAGACATACCCATCCCAGAGTCCCAGGCCATAACTGTGTTGGTTACCAACACTACCCCTGCACTCCGCTCTATCTTAATGCTGAGTGAGTTCCCCTCATTTGCACATCTCTACAACCGAGCCAGGGTGGTTTAGAACCAAATTAAGGACTCTTCTCTGCCACACTTCTTTGAAGGGAAGCCCAAGGGACTCAAGGGTCTCGTGGCACCTACCACCGAGGGGGTGACCGACAATGAGTTGGTGAATGCTTGCAGTCAGCCATTGAGGCCTCCAAACAAGCCTTCCAATCCTCCATCTAATCTTTCCAACCCTCACCAGTTCCCGTCACACCCCTCCAAGCCTTACTCGACAATTCCCCCTCCTGCTGGCTACACCCGGCCTGGCCCTAAGAGGTCTCATTACCCTCCTCTACCTGAGACCCATGAGGACGTATTATTCGCCTTTATGTCATGCGATGTTATCCAACTCCCCCCACAAAGGGAGAACATCAATCCGAGGGTGGACACATCCAAATACTGTCCTTACCATAGGGCCCATGGTCATCAGCTCCACAACTGCTTCACCTTCCGTGACTGAGTGTATGACATGAACGACCAGGGAAGGATTAATTGGGAGGACGTCATGGTAGCCATAGCAAAGTCTAGGTATACCAAGAAAGAGCTGGGTATCTTCCAAAACCCCCTCCCCAACTACCAAAGCAACAATCCCTCCTCCTCTATGTCCCAGGAAAACGTCCACACCATGACGCATTCAGAACCCCAGGTTGTCAGGAGAGAACAAAAGTGGGGGGTAGAAGGCTTTGAAGAATGGTACCGATGTCCTTCCATAGGGTTTGAAGAACCCTCAGCCATTGTAGACGCCATTTTAGAGGAACGGCCTTTAGTCCTCATCCGACCTACACGTCAAGAGGCCTACCCTCCTACCTTCCCTATCCATGAGCCGTCCACCCCTGAGACCAGACCTCTCCAGCTAATCCTCCCCAAGTCTCAAGAAGATGTTCATGTCACACTTAGGAACCGGATCGTTCCTCCCCCCTGCGACCTTCTCAATATGAGGAGGCAGTGGACCTCCACCACCTGCCGGAACCAAATTGTTGGGTTGAGTGTAATTTCATATCTTTTTCCCTCCTATTTTGATGATGACAAATGTGATTTGAATGCAAATTATTTGAAACATGATAAATACATTTCACCTGAAATTATATTCAAAAACATGTCTCAAAGCACACTTATCATTTGCACTCATAATAAAACATTTTACTAATGATATATGTGTTTAATTTTCAGGTACAAACACTTTTTGCAAAAGAAGTGTCGACACACTCCACAATGGTGTCGACACAATAACCCAATTCAAAGGCAAAAGATGAACAAATGTTGAGACTGTGTCGACACGAGTTGCAGATTCTGGAAATCAGACTACTCAGGTCGACGCACTCTCAGGGCAGGTCGACACTGATCCTGCTCCCAGAACAGCTATTTTTCAGAACCAGGATAGCAGGTCGACACAATACCAAAAGCAGGTCGACACTGGATCAGTTCCCAGAACAGCCTGTTTCAAGATTTGGGCAGTGTGTCGACACCACCACCAGGGCAGGTCGACACACTACGGAAAGTTTGCAACATAAATTGGTATCAACCTAGGATCGTGTGTCCTTGTACCTAAAGGGTATCTTTGGAATCTTTTGGCTATAAAAGGCCCCCAATTGGCCGTCCATCATGAGAAGACCCCAACAACTCTCCAAGCCCCAGAAAAGTTCCCTTTGGCGTGAGAAGAGCTCATCTCCCTCCTCTGCTCTCCTGGTGCCTTCTGAAGACCAATTCTCATCAATTCGATTGAGAGAATTGGAGTTTGATCTCTGAAGAAGCATTGAAGCGCCTCAAGGAAGCAGATCAAGTAGGAGCATCTGTTGGAGAAGACTTCAAGGAAGATCCCCACTTCAATAGTAGAGCATCGGCTGGGACTTCAAGGATTCAAGCCTCTTCCCAATCTGAGCTTCTACAAGGGAGTACACTGAAGAACAAAGCCTTTTAACACTATTCTCAATGTACTTTTTGTTCTTCTGAGACTTCTTGAGATTGTGCAAGTGCTTCTACATAACTCTCATGAATGTTCTCATGTCTGACATGATCTGCTGCTAGAAGATCCATGTTGTGTGTTGGTGTCTAGCATTGTTATTTGTGAGCCGTCGTGCTCAGTTTGAGTTGTCTAACTCAAGCGTTGTTTTGAGCAGTCTTGCTCAGGGATCTAGAGTAGTCTTGCTCTAGAGGTGTGTGAGTTGTAAACTCAAGTGTTGGAGTTGTCTGGCTCCAGTGGGTGTGTAACCCAGGTTGTTTAGTGAATCCTCACTGGGTATGAGGGGTGGATGTAGGAATCACATGGGTGATTTCTGAACCACCTAAAAATCTCTGTGCACTTGTCTATTTGTGGTTTGATTTTATCATCCGTTAGATGCTTGCATAGGATCGATCAAGATTCACTTAATCAACTGGTTTTACATCTATTTTATCAACTCACTTAACATTCATCAGATCTGTGTTTTTCAACTGATTAAATTGCCTCTGATTCTAAAAGTATTTTAAATTGCTTAAGCTTCCGCAGAAAGTGGCATAGATCTATTCATCCCCCCCTTCTAGATCTTATCCACATCTTTTCCTCGATCCTTCAATTGGTATCAGAGCAGGTTTATACTTGATCTGATTTGATTTGAGCAGTTTTTGAGTATTGTGTGTCTGATTGCTTGCTTGTTTGCTGAATATTTTCTGAGCTTTCTTGTTAAGTCAATGGATTCCAAAGGTTTCATAGCTGAAGGGCATTCCATAAATAGGCCACCATTCTTTAATGGAACGGACTATTCATACTGGAAAAAGAATGCAAGTCTTTCTAAGAGCCCAGAACTATGAAATTTGGAAAGTGGTTGAGGTTTCCCTATGAAAACTAGGGTGAGGAAGAAACCTGGACTAGGAAACAAAAAAAAAGCCACATTGAATTATAGTGCCATGAACATGATTCAATGTGTTGTTCATCCCAAAGAGTATTCGAGAATCTCAATGTGCAAATCCGCCAAAGAGATGTGGGATAAACTCGAATTACTTTATGAGGGAACATCACAAGTAAAGGAAACTAAGGCAAATATTCTTGTTTCAGAATATGAATTGTTTATGATGAAGTCTAATGAAACAATTTCTGAAATGTTTGCCAGGTTCATGGTCATTGTCAATGGACTCAAGGCCTTAGGTAAGGACTACACAGATGCAGACTTGGTAAGGAAAATCTTACGTTCACTCTCTTCTATTTGCACACAAAGGCCACTGTCATTGAAGATTCTAAAGATTTGTCCAAAATGTCTTTGGATGAATTGATAGGATCTTAATGACATATGAAATCAATTTGAAAAGAAATGAAGAACATATAATTAAGACCAAGCCAATGGCACTTAAGGCCTCTTCAAGTAACAAAGACAAAAGTCAAGAAAAGACAAGTTCTGAGGAGTCTGAGTCAAATGAGGATGAAATTGCCCTCATGACCAGGCAATTCAGAAAATTCTTGAATATAGAAAAAAAGAATGTCTGGAAAAGAGAAGTTTTCCACAGGTAAAAGAAACACTTCCTCCTCTAATTTCAACAAGAATAAAAAAGCTGACGAAACTGTCATTTGTTACAGGTGTAACAAGCCAGGACACATGAAGGGAGAGTGTCCTGAGAACAAGAAAGAAAAGCACAAGAAATTCTAGAAGTTCAAGAAGCCAAAGGCCATGGTAGCCACTTGGTCTGACGAAGATTCAAGTGAGGAAGAAGAAGACAAGAAATCCTCAAGCTCTGAGAGTGAGGAAATCTGCTTCATGGCCAACAATTCTGAAGAAAAGGTAAATACCTCCTTTGAAGATTTTACTGTTGAAGATTGGCAGGATGTGTATGCAGAATTAGTTGAAAAATATTCTGAAATGAGAAAAGAAAACAAACACATCAAAAAGAAAATTGAAAATCTTTATAATAACCAATTTCAAACAACAGAACTTGTGAACTAGAAAATGAGATAACAGAATTAAATGAAGAAAAAGAAAATCTCATGAATCTAATTGATGATCTGAAGCTTGCCTCTCAAAAGGCCACCCTAGAATTCAAAGACTTATCTGAAAAGCTGGAAATTGAAAAACAAGAAAAAAACCAAAAGATTGAAGAAATTAATACTCTTCAAAACCAGCTAAAAGAAAGGGATGAAGTTATCCAAACCTTCACAAAAGGTAAAGATAACTTGGAGGCATTGCTAGGAACAAATATGACAACAACTTCTCATGGATTAGGATTCAACAAAAAGAACCAAACAAAGACAAATCTGGTGAGAAAAAGGGCAAAGCACCATTAATTAAATTTGTCAAAGGTCCTAATCTTGAGAACACAGAAATCAAGCAAACATCAGACAAAACATCAAACAAAACACAAAACAAATTAAAAAACTCAAAACAAAAAGAAGACAACCTGTCGACACAGTCTCCTGACAGGTCGACCTGCCAACATCAAAAGCTTCAAACAACTCAATAAAAATTCAAATAAAAATTTAAAAAACAAGAAAAAGTCAAAAGAAATCATTTTAAAGAACCTTGGACCTCCAGAAAGCATTTCAAGATGATTGGATCAATCCTTGGAGCCAATGGTATGACAACCCTTGTTGGTATCATTCATCTCTCTCATCCAAACCTTTGGATGTACCAACAAAATCCATGGTTTTCACCTCCTCATCTAAATCCTATAGTCAAATGAAAAACTCCCCTCCCACTAAAAACAAAAAATGTTGGTGATTTCATCCTAAGAAAAAAAACAAAACAGAAAAAAGATTGAAAAACACCAATTTAACAAAACAAAAATAAAAAACAAGTCAAATTTTGGGTGAGAAAAGATTTACTAACAATGTTCAAACATTCTGATGGTCCCAACTCTGTTTGGGTACCAAAATCTTCTCTCCACTGATCTTGTTGCAGGAAGATCATGCCACCAACACCAATGTGTGGTTTCTGACAGTGGGTGTTCACGACACATGAGGGAGATAGAGCCAATTTTCATTCCTGCTTGAAAAGGAGGGGGGGGTCAGTGACTTTGGAGGTAAAAATAATGGAAAGATCTTAGGATCTGGTAAGGTTGGTCATACTTCCTCAAACTCTGTAGATAATGTTTACTAGTTGATGGTCTTGATTATAATCTGCGCTCAGTACCAGCCAACTATGTGATAAAGGTCACAAAGTTGTGTTTGAATCTGATTTTGTAATAATTGACTCATCAACTGATAAATCAAATTCTTTAGAAAATGGAAAAACAATGTCTAACATGATCAACCTAAATAAAAACTTTCTGAAATCTTTGCTTTGTTGCAAAATAAAGATGAAAATGCATGGACTTGGCACAAAGACTTGGCCATGCAAGTTTCAGACAATGAATAAGTTGTTAAGATTGAATTTGGTTAAGGGGCTTTCTGAATCCTTCTCTAATGTTGAAAATCAAGTTTGTGGGATCTTTTCTAAAGGAAAACAAACAAGAAAATCTTTACAAACTTCAATGAGGTACTCACATCTAGGCCACTATAATTATTTCACATGGACCTTTTTGGCCCTACAAGAATTCTAAGTCTAAGTGGCAAAAGATATGGGTTTGTAATCATTGATGATTTTACTAGATTTACTTGGGTTATTTTTCTGTCCCACAAAAGTGATACTTGTCTTGAATTCAGGAACTTCTGTACCACTGTCTTAACAACTTATCCATATAAAATCAAAAAATTTTGACTGATCATGGGGGTGAATTTGAGAACACATCTTTTTCTGATTTTTGTGCTGAATTTCAATATTCCCAAGTTTTCTTCACCTAGAACTCCAGAACAAAATGGAGTTGTGGAAAGAAAGAACAGAACTCTTGTGGAAATGGCTAGAACCATGCTACTTGAGAGTAACTTGCCCAAATCCTTCTGGGCTGAAGCTGTGAACACAGCCAATCACATACTCAATAGAGCATTGGTCAGACAAAAAAATAAGAAAACCCCCTATGAATTAATGAAAAACAAAAGGCAAATTGTTTCCTATTTTAAAATCTTTGGGTGCAAATGTTATGTATACAACAACAACAAAGAAAACCTTGACAAATTGATGCTAAAAGTCAGGAAGCTATCTTCCGTGGCTATTCTGAGGTGTCAAGGGCTTTCAAAGTGTACATTCTTAAAACCAAAACTGTTGAAGAATCACCACATGTTATCTTTGATGAAAAATTCCTTTTCAACTAACAATTCTAAATCTTGCAGGGAAAGATAAGACACTGAAGAGGATGAATTTATTGTGGACTCTTCACCAACTGTTGAGGAGTTTGAAAACATTGAAGAGAACCTGAACACACCATCTCCAAGTGGCTCAGGTAACATTGTCCCAGAAGTGGGTACTTCTGAACAGGTAATCTCTGAACATAGGTTTTTAAAAGAACCCATTAGATAATGTGGTTGGCAACTGCATGATAGAGTTAGGACTAGATCATCTTTCTTGCATGATATTGAAGAAGACCCACTAGCTCTAATTTCCCAAATTGAACCAAAGTCAATTGATGAAGCCTTATCAAATTCTGATTGGATTAATGCCATTCATGATGAACTTCATCATTTGAAAGAAATCAAGTATGGGAATTATTACCTAGACCTAGTGACCAATCAGTCATGGCACTAGATGGGTTTTAGAAACAAATTGAATGAATCTGGTCAGGTAATTAGAAAAAAGCTAGGCTAGTTGCAAAGGGGTAGAATCAAGAGTTTGGAATTGATTTTGAAGAATCATATGCCCCTGTAGCTAGACTAGAAACAGTTAGAATTTTCCTTGCTTTTGCATCCTCCATGAATTTCAAAGTTTATCAAATGGATGTCAAAAGTGCATTTTTAAATGGCTATATTAATGAAAAATGTTTTTGTTGAAAACCTCCTGGATTCGAAAATGAAAAATATCCTAACCATGTTTTCAAGCTCAATAAGGCTCTCTATGGTCTTAAGCAACTCCAAGAGCTTGGTATGACCGTTGAGTACCTTTTGCTTGAGAAAGGATACTCCAGAGGAACTGTTGATCAAACTTTGTTCACAAAACAGTAAAAAATCAAATACTTGTGGTCCAAATTTATGTTGATGACATAATTTTGGCTCCACCAATAAAGGCCTATGCACTGAATTTTCAAATCAAATGAAGAATGAATTTGAAATGAGTTTAATGGGAGATTTAAGATTCTTCTTGGGATTGCAGGTGAACCAAACATCTGAAGGGATCTTCATCAGTCAAGCCAAGTATGTCAAGGAACTTCTCGAAAGGTTTGACTTTCAGACCCTCAAGCATTCAAGCACACCTATTGCCATAAATGCTAAGAGTAGAAGAAGACTCAAATGGTAAGTCAGTAGACCAAAAGACCTATAGAGGTATGATTGGTTCTCTACTTTATCTTACAACTTCTAGACTGATATTCAATTTAGTGTGTGTTTGTGTGCTAGATTTCAGTCTAATCCTAAATAAAGTCACATGTTAGCTGTTAAAAGAATTTTCAAATATCTTGTTGGAACATGTGATTTAGGAATTGGTTCCTGCTAATTGCAAGCTAGATTTGATTGCCTATTGTGATGCTGACTATGCTGGGTGTAAATTAGATAGAAAAAGCACAAGTGGCTTGTGTTTATTCCTAGGTGCGTGCCTTATTTCTTGGGCTTCCAAGAAGCAACATTCAGTTGCTCTGTCAACTGTAGAGGCTGAGTATGTTACTGCTGGTAGGTGTGGAACCCAAATTCTTTGGGTGAAACATCAACTTCTCGATTACAACCAAGATCTAGGTTGTGTACCCATTCTTTGTGATAATACAAGTGCAATAAATCTGTCTAAAAACCCCATTCAGCATTCTAGAACCAAGCATATTGAAATTAGGCATCATTTCTTGAGAGATGAGGTTGCAAAGAAGTCCTTTGAACTCCATTTCATTGAAACTGAAAAACAAGTTGCATACTTTTTACCAAACCCCTTCCTGAAAATAGGTTTTCATCCTTGAGGAGATACTTGGTCTTTGTAAATGTCCACATTCATGATCTCTCTTTAGGTTTGGGTTGAGTGTTATGCATTGTCTAAGGGGGAGTTCTTTTCATATCATAACCATTTGCTTCCTTCAGTCATACTGTCCATATCTCTCTCAATTCCACTTCCATATTCCTTTGGACAATAAATTCTTCAACTCTTATGTGTTGAAATTTCTTGGTATATCAAATGGTGACTTGGAGAAGGACAGGTCATGCTTGTCTGGACACTTCACTATGCGAGAGTATATGTCTCCGCCAAGTACTAAGAAATGAATATGTAATTGTTGAGGGGGAGCTTTTATTGTTTAAAGAGAATCCTTCTTGATTTCATAATCTTGCATATCTTTATTTTGATAGAAAATGATTGAAATCATCATCTCAGGGGGATCTAGAAAATTCACAAGTCATGACTTTTGCAAAATTCATAACTTTTCTTGCATTTCATCAATTTCCTGAATGATGTCGTCATTCAGATGTCCAGAGTCTCCAAATGATCCATTTGAGTGATCTATCATATTTTTTTAATCAACTGTCAAGTATATTTTTCAACCCACAGAAACTCAGAAATCTTCCAAGATTGAAAACAATTGTGTTTTAAAATTAAAACATCTCTTTGTTTGCAACTGATGTTGGATAAAATTGATTTCTATCTTACAAAACTCTTGAAATTTTGAAAATTCAACAGAGCAATGACATTTGAGCTGAGAAACTGCACACCTTCACAATGAATGAAGTGCCATGCAGGTCATGAGGCACTAATGTTATCTCTGTTCAAAGGGGATAAAAATTCAAAAATGAATTCAAAATACAGCAAAAATGTGCTATACTTCTTCATGATGACTGAGTAACTGGAAATATTGGCATCTACAAAACGTATATTTTCATGTCAAAAGGTCATCATTTACCCCTTTGAGACTTATAATGAATAAATCTTAAGTATCCAAGGGACTATGGTGTGTAAAAAGCACTAGTACTTAGTGAAAAAGATTTATATCATTTGATAGTCTGTTAAAAAGACAAAAATATGTGTTGATGGAGTTTTGTTTAGAAAAGAATCATTTTCATTCATCATCAAGTTGTTCTTTAAGATTATGTTTTATTTTCAAACCAATTGTATTTAGTCTAGAGGATATCTTTATTTCTTTAACGTTGAGAATATGGTAGATGATAGTTGATTGTTAGATATAATATATCCCTCAAATCATCATTTCATTGACGAAAGTGTTTGAATGCTCATATCCTATTGGAAATTGTTTAAAACTTGAATTGTGGTGATTTTTTTGCAAAATATAACAAATGAATTTTTAAGTCTCTTAAACATCCTTGAAATGACTATTTCTCTCATTAGTTATCATTTTAAAGAAATCCCAAAATTCTCAAAAATTCTCACACAAAAATTCAAATTTTTCTTCAAAGGCCAGGTCGACACCATCCTATCTCGTGTCGACACATTCCTAGGTCAGGTCGACTATTTTCTTCCTGTGTCGACACTGTCCTCTTGCCAGAACCTTTTAAATCGTGGGTTTCGGATAAGCCTTGTTGTTCCTGCGGGGTATTGCACCACTGCAAACCCTTTTAGGCATCAGGTCGACCCGACGATGCTCTTCTTCTCATTTCCGGCAAGAAAACCTACGCTTTTCTCCCTCAATCAAAACCCTTTCTCAATCATCTCTCCTCTCTTTCATCAACTCCCGATTCCACTCCATCCTTGCCACCATGGTGAGAAAGTTGGGTCCTCGCCGTCGAGCAAGATCTCAGGCGTCGTCCAGGCCAGTTCCGGCAAGGATGATGCTCCTCAGTTTGAAAGGAGAACCAAAAGGAGGAATGACCCTGCACAGCAACCAGGGTCCTCCTCTGCACCTCAGCCAGCCCAAAGAGGTAGACCATCTTCTTCAGGCAGAGGTAGGGTTTCTAGAACAAAGATTCTGGGCTCCCCTTCTGGAGACTCATCAGATCATCATCATCATCTTCAGAGTCTTCAAGTGTCAGGACACCACCAGTGAAGCCAAGCTTATTCTAAAGCCCAGGATAGTGGATTTATCAGATATTCAGCTAGCAGACACATTTCTAGAAATTCAGACCTATTTCTCTTTTCAGTCTTGGTTGATATTCATTTCTGAGTTTCAAATTAGTTATCCAAGACTTGTTAGGGAATTTTACAAGAACCCGAAATGCACAGAGGATGGATATAAATCAAAGGTTAAATGCATAGTTATTGACAGCCAATTGATACAGCTGCCTCTATTTTCAAAGTACCAGATGAAGGGGCAGATTATCAGGAATTTGAATTTGATCTTCATGAAGCCTATTCCATCATGACAGGCCTTCCAACTGATGCCTCTGATCCAAAACAAACCCATGTTACCAGATTCAACACAAATTCCTTTCCCCTTGTGTTGAGAGTCATCACCACATTTTGACCACAATTATTACCCCTCAAGGTGGTGGAAGGGACAGGCTAACAGACATACAGAGGTTCATTCTTTATTGCATGGTAAAAGACATCAAAATCAACCTCCATGTAATAATGTATCAAATCATATCTGAAACAACTAGGAAAGACCTCAAGAGATCTCTTCCCTGTGCTGCACATTTGACCTCAGTGTTCCAGCACTTTGGTGTGCCCTTGGAGAATGAGAAATCCCAGTCTATCCCTAAGTCCAACATCTATACCTTTAAGAATATTCAGAAATTTATGGGATTTAGACTGGAGGGTACTCAAGTTAGGAGAGGGCCAGTTGTGGTGGAGGCCCCTCAAGCTCAGGAGGAACAGCCTCAAAATCAAGGGGACCAGCCCCAAGTTCAAGAGGACCAGCCTCCAGCTGAAGGGGACCAGCCCCAAGGTCAGGAGGATCAGCCTCCTTTGAATGAGGAACAGCCTCAAGTCCCAACTGAAGGTGATATCCCAGTTCATGCCCCTCTCTCACCTCAGTTTCAACCCTCATTCATACACTCTAATCTCCACAACCCACATTTCAACCATCCACATCCTCTGGTGGACCTTCTGTTCCACCAGAGTTGTTCTCCTTATTAAATGAAAAAATTAAAACCTTGAACTCCTCCATTCAAACCATGTCAGAAACCTTTGAGTTGAGGATTCAACGGTTGGAGAACACTGTATCTGCCAAATTCATAGAACAAGAAGCTGCCTCATACTATGCAGCTCAAAGATTCAATAGACTGATTGGTACCATGGCAGATGCCTCATTACAGCTTAAGGAGCACCAGCAAAAATTAGAGATAGTACTTCAGGGAATTTTGGCAAATTCCCAAGCTGATGTCTTTAACACCAACCAGACATTACATGAGATCACCAGCACTAGACTGTCTTTGCTCATTTTGTGGATGACTTGGAGAGCATGAGGAACTTCAATGCACACATTGACACACAGCTATCTGATTTGACAAAAGAATTCAAGATATTGCAAAGGCCTGGTTGGTCAGCTGGATCTTCTTCTTCTTCACAACCCATTGCAGCTGATCTAGCAAGAATTCAAGCTACCTTGATAGAGAATTCAGATAGAATGGAACACTTCTTGCACACCAACTCACAACCCATTAAAGATCAAATCAAGTCCAGCTTGACTTTTATGGAGAAAAGAATGTCTGACATTGAGACCATCTTACTTCCCCTTCCTCCTCCTCCTCCATCTTTACTTAATGTAATTGTTCTTTTGATGATGTCAAGGGGGAGAAGAAAGAAAGAAAGAGAAATGTTCTTTTGTAATCTTTCTGGTATGATTGTAATGGGTCTCTTGAATGAAATGAAATGCATTTTGCTTAGCCTGAATGATTTTCTCAATTGTGACTTCAATGTGATTGAAAATTTTTTATGTGAATGTAAATGAATGAATGCTGTCAAGTTGCTTGACCTTCTTTATGCACTAACTTACTTCAAGTTACTTTGTACTTCTTTAGTACAACCATCAATTGTGAATGAGCCATATTTAAAGGTCTTTAACAAGCATGAACATGAACAAAAATAAGGACATTGAATAACCAAAAATTGCTTAAAATCACATCTCATCAAAACCTCATTGACATATGGATTTAATGTTGTCATTATCAAAAAGGGGGAGATTGTTGGGTTGAGTGTAATTTCATATCTTTTTTCCCTCCTATTTTTGATGATGACAAATGTGATTGAATGCAAATTATTTGAAACATGATAAATACATTTCACCTAAAATTTATATTAAAAAACATGTCTCAAAACACACTTATCATTTGCACTCATAATAAAAACATTTTACTAATGATATATGTGTTTAATTTTCAAGTACAAACATTTTTTGCAAAAGAAGTGTTGACACACTCACAATGGTGTCGACACAATAACCCAAATTCAAAGGCAAAAAGATGAACAAATGTTGAGACTGTGTCGACACATATCAAAGATTGTGTCGACACGAGTTGTAGATTCCGGAAATCAGACTACTCAGGTCGACGCACTCTCAAGCAGGTCGACACTGGATCCTGCTCCCAGAACAACTGTTTTCAGAACTAGGATAGCAGGTCGACACAATACCAAAGCAGGTCGACACTGGATCAGTTCCCAGAACAGCCTGTTTCAAGATTTGGCAGTGTGTCGACACCACCACCAGGGCAGGTCGACACACTACGGAAAGTTTGCAACTTAAATTGGATGTTTGCCACGTGTCAACCTAGGGCGATGGGGTATCAACCTAGGATCATGTGTCCTTGTACCTAAAGGGTATCTTTGGAATCTTTTGGGTATAAAAGGCCCCCAATTGGCCGTCCATCATGAGAAGACCAACGAACTCTCCAAGCCTCCAGAAAGTTCCCTTTGGCGGCGAGAAGAGCTCATCTCCCTCCTCTGCTCTCTTGGTGCCTTCTGAAGACCAATTCTCATCAATTCGATTGAGAGAATTGGAGATTGATCTCTGAAGAAGCAATTGAAGCTCCTCAAGGAAGCAGATCAAGTAGGAGCAACTGTTGGAGAAGACTTCAAGGAAGATCCCCAACTTCAATAGTACAGAGCATCGGTAGGACTTCAAGGATTCAAGCCTCTTCCCAATCTGAGCTTCTAGAGGGAGTACACTGAAGAACAAAGCCTTTTAACACTATTCTCAATGTACTTTTTGTTCTTCTGAGACTTCTTGAGATTGTGCATGTGCTTCTGCATAACTCTCATGAATGTTCTCATGTCTGACATGATCTGCTGCTAGAAGATCCATGTCGTGTGTTGGTGTCTAGCATTGTTATTTGTGAGCTGTCGTGCTCAGTTTGAGTTGTCTAACTCAAGTGTTTGTTGAGCAGTCTTGCTCAGGGATCTAGAGTAGTTTTGCTCTAGAGGTGTGTGAGTTGTAAACTCAAGTGTTGGAGTTGTCTGGCTCCAGTGGGTGTGTAACCCAGGTTGTTTAGTGAATCCTCACTGGGTGTGAGGAATGGATGTAGGAATCACATGGGTGATTCCGAACCACCAAAAAATCTCTGTGCACTTGTCTATTTGTGGTTTGATTTTATCATCCGTTAGATGCTTGCATAGGATCGATCAAGATTCACTTAATCAACTGGTTTTTACATCTATTTTATCAACTCACTTAACATTTCATCAGATCTGTGTTTTTCACTGATTAAAATTGCCTATGATTCTAAAAGTATTTAAATTGCTTAAGCTTCCGCAGAAAGTGGCATAGATCTATTCATCCCCCCCTTGTAGTCTTATCCACATCTTTTCCTCGATCCTTCACAAATATGATATTTTGCAACATCTAGATAAGACTCCCGCCGAGGGTGTCTATCTTACAATGATTCGGGAAATCACCATCTCATCAGTCCACCCTCTTCCAATTTCTCCATAAAATCTTGGTCAATGATCACCTTCCTCCTACTGGGGTTAGTAATGCCATCCTCTCCCTCAACCAAGGACCTTCAATCTTCTTCTCGGACAAAGATCTTGCTACCCCCGAATGTCGTTCGCTCCCTCTCTATCTTACCGTTACCCTTAATGGGGTTTCGGTAGACCCCACTCTCATCGACACTGGGGCATCCATCAACATATGTCCGATGAAAACCCTCAAGAATTGGGTTTGGGGAAGATAATCTGGAGAAAATCTGCTCCACAATTGCTGCCTATGACAACTCCAAGAGGGTTGCCAGGGTATTGCTCTTCAACTTGAGATCGGACCTGTCAACTTGAGATCGGACCTGTCACTATGTTTCCGAGTTTCTAGTCCTTGACGTCGATCTGGCCTATAAGGCCATTCTCGGTCATCCTTGGTTAGAAAAAACCTTAGGGGTTCCTTCCACCGCCCATCAGTGTTTCAAGTTTCTTTTAATGGGCGGGTCATCAAAATCAAGAGCATTCCTACCTTGGAAACTCTCAAGTCCATCACATCGGAGCAGATGCCACATCTTTTCGTTCCAGATAAGGGGAAAAAGCCTGTCATGTCAATCTTTGATTTCCCCTCCCTGTGATCTCGGCCAACCTCCCCAGTCAGCTGAAGAATCCCATGACCCATGTCCCAAGGGAAAGGTTGGGAGGTAATGGCTAGGATCAGTTATATACATGGCCGAGGGTTGGGTAAAAACCAGCAGGGTCCTGTCCACCACCCAAGTCAAGAGGCCGCTAGATAGGGCTGGTCTAGGTTTTCACCCAGAACCCATTCATCCAGACCCATTTATTCCCTATCAACCTCTTACCTGGACCCTGAAGGAACATTTCGTTTAGGGGCCCCTCCAACCGGGAACTCGAGAACCCATGATAGAGGAGTTGTTCGACTCGGAGAGCGATGAGAAGAGGATGCCCAATTAGAGGAAGTCTACGAAGATTTCGGCCTTCTCTCACTCTTCAGTTCTGACTCTTTGTCTCCACCTTCTCCCTCCTTCACAACCTCTCCCATGCCTGGCACCTGACTCCCCTCCACCCTCAACTTCTTCTTTTTCCCTTCTTTCTCCACCCGTTCTTTCTCCATCCTCGCATGGCCAGTCGAGGCTTGCCTTAATCAGGAACTTATGGTTCTAGGCCTTGATTCCCAAAAAAAATTGCCAATTTTGAAAATTGGAAATGCGAGGTCTCCATCGAGCACCCTTCCACTTTGGAGTCTCTTTCGCTCAGCTAGGGGCCGACGGTCTCCAGCCTAGACTCCTTTCCTGGCCCCTCTAGGGGCACTTCCTTGTACATAGTGTTGTACATAGCAGTCATGTACATAGTGGTCTAGATTTTGATTTAGAGTCGGGTCTAGAGTCTAGTCTAGGGTCCGGTCTAGGATTAGAAGAGTCTAGATCCTCTCAGCCATGTGTGCCCAAGGACAAAGGTAGGCAAGTTCCTGCCCATTATGTCATGGCTTTGGCTGAGAGGTGTGGCAAGTTAAGTCAAGTCCCAGAGTTTCTTGAGGAGCCTGCCCTTATTGAATCTGATTTTGAAGAAGGCGACTCTGTAGATGACGGCTTAGGAGTTTATCTGCTAGATTTTGATGAGAAGGGTGAGCTGGGAGATCCTGGGTCGGAAGAAGAGGACCCAGTAAGCTCCTATGTGGATGGCACAAAGAGGTTCGATGAGCCAACCATGGCTGCGGATGAGCCCACTAAAGAGGTCAACCATGGCACTGAAGAATCCCAGAAGGTAGTTTTGATTAGTGCCAACTTGAGTGTTGAAGAAGAAGATGCTCTGGTAGCTATTCTCAAAGAATTCTCTGATGGTTTTGCTTGGTCCTACGAGGACATGCCAGGACTTCACACCTCTTTAGTCGAGCACCGGTTGAACCTAAAAGCCGACGCCAAAGCGTCAAACAAAAGCTGAGGAGGCTACATCCCAAGCTCGCACTCAAGATCAAAGAGAAGGTTGACAAGTTGAATAAAGCCAAATTCATTAGGGTTGTGCTATATCCGCAATGGGTAGCTAATATCGTCCTTGTGATGAAGAAGGACGGTAAGGTTAGAATCTGTATAGATTTCCGTGACCTTAATCGTGCTTGCCCGAAGGACGATTTCCCTCTCCCACACATAGATGTCCTAGTGGACAACACTTCCGGCTTTGAGATGTTATCTTTCATGGATGGTTTCTCTGGGTATAACCAGATCTGTCTAGCAGAGGAAGACCAGGAGAAAGCTTCTTTCACAACGCCCTAGGGGACCTACTGTTATGTCGTCATGCCCTTTGGATTGAAGAATGCGTGAGCAACCTATGAAAGGGCAATGATGGCGATTTTTCATGACATGATGCATGTGCACATGGAGGTCTATGTAGATGATGTCTTGGTTAAATCAAAGACTCGACATGGCCATGTTGAGGTCCTCCGGGTAGTTCTCCAGCGGTCTAAAGAACACAATCTTAAGATGAACCCCAAAAAGTGTGTCTTTGGTGTCTCCTCGGGGAAATTGCTGGGGTTCATAGTAAGCAAGCGGGGAATTGAGATTGATCCCAATAAGCCAAAGCGATAATCGACATGCCTCCTGCTAGGAATATCAGAGAAATCAGGGGCTGATTGGTAGACTTCAGCTTATTAGGAGATTCATCTCCTAGCATTCAATCCGTTGTAAGCCCTTCTACGAGATGCTTAGAGGAGAGGCTAAATTTGATTGGAACAGAAATGTCAAAGGCCTTTGATGAGTTCAATAGCTATTGTTCAATCCCCCTGTTCTCGCTCCTCCGGCCCCGAGTTGGCCTTTACTGCTCTATGTGTCAACCACTGAAGATTCAACTGGAGCAGTTTTTGCCCAATATGATGACAAGAAGAAGGAGAGAGCGGTGTATTATTTATCCAAGTTGTTCAATGAAGCTAAAAAGAAGTACACTGCTATGGAAAGAACGTGTGCGGCTGTCGTCTGGGTTGCCCAGAAGTTAAAGCATTATTTCCTAGCTCATGAAGTGAAACTTCTGGCGCGTATGGACCCAATTCGGTACTTGCTTGAGAAGCATGTCCTGACTGATCGGTTGATGAGGTGGTAGAGTGTAATGACCCAGAATCCGCATTACCAGTAAGTAACCAGTAACCCGAATTCTGACCCGCTAACCCACGAGACAAGCTCGGAAGGGTAGGAAGTGAACGTCCGAGGAGACTATATGTAAGAAGATACACACCATGCAAAGCTGTAAAATTCCACTATACATGAGCATAACATGTACAACTCAGAGTCCGAGCTAAATATAGAGTACATAAGTACAACAAAAGTACTACTCACTGCAGCTAGGGCACACCAACACCGGATTGGCTAGACTCACCTAGAACGGGAGTCGACGATGACCACCTGAAAGGGAAGGAGTGAGTCTCAAGAAAAGAGACCCAGTAGGGAAAAGTAACCCCACCGGTAATAGTACTAAAGTGTGGGAAGTAAAAACAGAAAGTAAATACACGTCGCAACACAACTTAAAACTATGAACCTCGCGGCTCAGTAACACACTCACACACACACAGTAAGTAGGACTCAGCTAGGGTCTGTGGCTCGGCGTCCTGTCACCACAGAGGCTCTCAACCCCTACCACGTGTGCACACTACAGACGCTCTCTCTCGCGTCTGGTCCACGACCGATTTTCCCCCTACGCCTGACCCTAGAGGTAGAGAAGGGGCTCCACGGAGATCGGCTCAAAACCACCACAAGGAGTGCGCACAGGACAGAGTCGCACTCGGTGTCCTGGCTCACTAGCGGAAGACAACCAATGCTAGTCATCTAGACGGAGTCGCACCCACGCCAAGGAAACACAACAGAAGCGGGCACGCGGTAACGCAACGTGTGTACAACAGACGGAACACACTCAATGCCTGAAACTCCGTACAGTAAGTGAACACCTCGTATCACAACTAACTACTCATATGCACAGGCGGAGTCAAACTCTAAGCCTGGCAGAATGTGTTAACAGGGCGGACATCACACGTCAACACCTTGAAACACAGAACATGACTAAAGTCTGCTGGGACACAGGATATTAACGGCAGCATCGATTGTCGCCAATATGATGTAGCCGGCACTCACCATGCCGCTAACCCTAACTCAACCTTGACGATCTCAACGTCAACGCATGTGGACGTTAAGCTCTTCAGTCCCGTAGACCCAGAACAGCACCGGGTCAGTCCAATTGGGTAAAATCACCCAATCAGAACGCTTACTGATAGAGGAAAATGCCTCCTCACATCATTTAACACTATCAGAACTTCATAAATAAACAATCCAACACTTGAATTATTCAAAACACCCAAAATCTCGGCATGTTATAACCCAACCCTAAAATGTAAATTGCATACTAAACTATTCAATTAAGCATGCTAATCTGCTAAGGAGGGTTACAGGAGTTAAGTCCCTACCTCAGAATGCCTTAAAAACTCCCAAACAGTCACTAATCACACTGGAACCCCTCGAAGTCTCCACACGAATCGCACCAAATCTTCGCGTTTCCCGACCGATCAAGCATCGCCACGCATACCAGAGCCTTCCCACGAACTCCCATCACCCATCAGAAGCAGTGGAAACAGACAAATGCAGAAGTGGAGGGAAAGGAAGGAAAGGAGAAGAAGAAGTTCTGCTCTCGGGTTGCCCTATTTCTACAGGCTCGACCAGTTGGCGTCCACATCTCTAGCCGCCTACTGAACCGCCTATAGGTTGACGTCCAAACCGCTTGTCGTCGAGTTCAACAACAAACGTCCACATCGCTGGACGCTAACTCACAGTCAACGGCTAACCCCTGGTCGTCAACCCCAAGTCAATGACCACGGACCTTGTTATCAACCACACAGGACCTCTATAAGACCCAATAAGGATCTATTAAGACCCGAGACCTTACAACCCTCCCCCCTTAAGGAATTTTACCCTCAAAATTTAAACAACTTAAGGAAAGAAGACTCACCAAAGAGGTACGGAAACTGCTCGCGCATTTCGTCCTCTCACTCCCATGTCGACTCACCACCTGAATGTCGCTGCCACGCAATATGAACTAACGGGATTGCCTTGTTCCTCAACCTCTGAACTCAGCGATCCTCAATATGCAACGGAAACTCTGGTACAGTCAACACTGGAGTCACCTCAGACCACTCTGTACTCTGGAGAACATGAGTCACATCAGAAAGATATCTCCGAAGCATCGACACGTGGAACACATCATGTACTGCTGCCAACTCTGACGAAGCTCAAGTCTGTACGCTAAACCTCCGACACGCTCAGAGATGGTGAAAGGTCCAATAATGTGAGGACTCAACTTTCCACGCCTACCAAACCTCACCACTCCCTTCATAGGAGACACATGGATAGACACCTGGTCCCCTACCTGAAACTCGAGCGATCGTCTGCGTTGATCTCCATAACTCTTCTGCCGACTCTGAGCTGTCTGAAGTCTCTGCCTCACAAGCTGAACTACCTCAACTGCCTGTTGTACTAACTCTGGCCCCGTGACAATCCGTTCGCCAACCTCGAACCAGTCTAGAGGAGTGCGACACGGTCGTCCATACAAAGCCTCATATGGTGCCAAACCGATACTGGAGTGATAACTATTATTATATGCGAACTCGACCAACGGCAAGTGAGTTGTTTACGATCCCTGCCACTCCAGGCAACAATCTCTAAGCATGTCCTCTAAAGTCTGGATAGTCCACTCTGACTGACCATCTGACTGAGGGTGGTAGGCGGAACTAAAAGCCAACTCTGTCCCCAAAGCTCTCTGGAAACTGCGCCAGAACCCAAAAGTGAAGCGAGGATCCCTATCTGACAGAATAGAGATCGGCACTCCATGCAAAGGAACAGTCCACTCTACGTACAACGCGGCTAACCTGCTCACACCCCAACTAGTCCTGACAGGCAAGAATCTGGCAGTCTTCATCAATTTGTCCACAAGAACCCAAATGCTGTCAAAACCTCAAGCTGTCCTCGGCAAACCACAAACAAAGTCAGTCGTCACATGGTCCCACTTCCACATCGGAATCTCTAACGGATGCACAAGTCCTCCTGGACGCTGATGTTTGGCCTTCACCTGCTGACAGACAAAACACCTAGCAACAAAAGCCGCTATGTCTCTCTTCATACCAAGCCACCAAAACTGACGTCTCAACCTGTGATACATCTTGGTCGACCCTGGATGAATCGAGTACCTGGACCATGTGCCTCCTGCAACACAACTCTCCTGACAGACTCCTCAACAGGAACATAGAGTCTATCTCGGAACCTAACAGTCCCGTCCTCGCAAAGCTCAACCTCTGGGAGAAGCAACACACTGTGCAACTCGGGATCTGCCTGCTGAGCCTCAACAACCTGTCTCACAACAGTGGGAGCCGCCAACAAACTGCCCAACACACACTGTCGACGACTGGACGAAACTTTGAAAGACCCCTCTGTCTCAGACTGCCACAACTGCCACTCTCTAAGCATCAGATGACTCATCTGTGCTTTCCTACTCAAGGCATCTGCAACTACATTCGCCTTTCCAGTCTTATACTCAATGCTAAAATCATAGTCTTTCAGATATTCCATCCATCGACGCTGCCTCATATTCAGATCCCTTTGAGAAAACACATACCTCAAACTCTGGTGGTCGGTACGGACTACAACTCTTACTCCGTACAGGTAAAGACGCCAAATCCTCAAAGCAAACACCACAGCTGCATGCTCTAGGTCATGGGTCGGGTAACTCTCCTCGTGGGGCTTAAGCTGGCGAGACGCATAAGCCACCACTCGGCCTTGCTGCATCAAAACTGCACCCAAACCAACACCTGAAGCATCTGTGCAAATCTTAAAACCCTCCTCACTGAAGGTAAGGCAAGAACTAGCGCCGACGTAAGCAGTCGCTTCAACTCTATGAAGCTCTGCTCACACTGCTCCGACCAATCAAACGGAACTCCCTTTCTCGTCACCGAGTCAAGGGTGCAGCAACCTGAGAAAAGTCTCGATGTGGTAGTAACCTGCCAAACCTAGAAAGCTACGAATCTCAGACACAGATCTGGACTCTCCCACTGCAAAACTGTCTCAACCTTCGCTGGATCTACAGAAACTCCCTCACCTGAGATCACGTGCCCCAAGAAGTGAACCTGTTGTAGCCAAAACTCACACTTACTAAGTTTGGCATACAACTGGTCCTCTCGCAAAGTCTGCAACACGATCCTCAGGTGCTCGGCGTGCTCCTCCTCCAAAATAGAGTACACCAGAATGTCGTCAACAAATACTACGACAAATCGGTCCAAGAACTGGTGGAACACCCGGTGCATCAGATCCATGAAGGCCGCTGGAGCATTGGTGAACCCAAACGGCATCACCAAAAACTCAAAGTGTCCATATCTGGTCCGAAAAGCAGTCTTCTCAATGTCAGAATCTCTAATCCGCAACTGATAGTAGCCCGACCTCAAGTCAATCTTCGAAAAGACATGAGCAGACTGAAGTTGATCAAAGAGATCATCAATCCTAGGCAAAGGATACCTATTCTTGATGGTCACTTGATTTAGCTTCCTATAATCAATACACAATCTCAGGCTACCATCCTTCTTCCTGACAAACAAAACAGGTGACCTCCATGGAGAAACGCTAGGACGAATATAGCCCTTCTCCAACAACTCCTCAAGCTGCCTCTTCAACTCCCTCAACTCTGCTGGTGCCATACGATACAGCGCCTGTGCAAAAGGTACATTGCCAGGAACCAACTCAATAGAAAACTCAATCTCTCTCTCTGGCGGTAAACCAGGTAACTCTTCCGGAAAAACATCCGGAAACTCACAGACTACGGGAATGTCCCCCACTCCCATGGCAACCTGGTCAAGGGTAATAGCAGAAACTAGAAAACCCTGACAACCAGAGGCAAGCAACCTCCCTGCCCTCAAAGCAGAAACTAAAAAGCGAGAAGTAAGATGTACGATACCCTGGAAGTAGAACGCCGCTTCCCCAGGTATCCGCAAGTGCACCCTCTTCTTTTGGCAATCTAGCACTGCACCATACTGCTCTAACCAGTCCATACCCAAAATCACATCATACTCCTGCAACTGCAAATCAAACAAGCGAGCTGACAACCACTGATCCTGCAACTGCACAGGTACCTCCTCGAGACAGTAGGACGTAAGGACAAAGTCCCCTGTCGGCAACTCTACTGCTAGCTCAACAGACTCTCCCAAACTCAACACTCCAAGGGGTTCTAAAAACTCCTTAGACACAAAAGAGTGAGAGGCACCAGAATCAATGAAAACTCTTGCAGTATAACCAAAAACTGTAACAATACCTTCCACTAGCTGAGCTGCCTCCGCGTCTACACGGGTCAAGTGAGTAACACGACCTCTACCTCTCGACCCACCAGAACGTTCGGTCTGCTGACGCTGCTGCACAGGTGCCTGCTGGTGCTGCTGCACTCGAGGCTGTGACTGATTCTACTGCTGCGGCACACGAGGTAACAGAGGACAATCTCGCGCCATGTGACCCATCTGGTCACATCGATAACACAGACCAGAAAAAGTACGTGGTACCTGCTGCAAAGGCTGCCCTACAGGCTGCTGAACACTCCCAACAGACTGATGTCTCTGCTCTGCCTGCCTCTTGTCACGCCGAAACTTCCTCCGAGATCCTGACTTCGCTGTCGTCCCAGTAGAAGTGGACGCGTAGGAAGTTGTGGTCCTCGGGGTCGTCTGCACACTACCCTGCTGCTGTCGAGGCTGAGTCGGAACTACCTGCGTCTGAACCTCTGCGCTCCGAGCACGGGTCCATAAAGTGTCTGCTGATACGCGCGTATTGTTGACTGTGCATTTTCGTTGTCCAGAGTTCCTCGCACAAGTCAACACCCGCACTTCCTCTAAACTGTCTCACAAACATAAAATCATAAAGAAGAACTAGCACAATGGTGAGCACAGGTCATATCCATGGAGAGGCCGAATAGAACTCGATTTAAACTACTTCGACTTGAAACATGTAAGATCCAACAGTAAAATTCGACGTAAATCCACCTAGTTCACTAAAAGCTACAGTATGATTTAGAATCCCACAATATCACATTCAATTGATCAATAACAAGATTTAAATTCTCAAAATAGTAAAATTAAACTGAGAACTCTTACTAATAGACCAAGCCAGACAAGCATCCACTCACAACCCTCTCCAGAACAATCTCAGCAGAAAAGCAAAAATTCCCTTCTCCCACATGTTGAGATCCTCATCACAGAAGAAAAGAAATTAACACATAAGAAATAGGCAACAATTCGTAAGCTTCCTAAATGCTGAATAATTTAAAAAAGACTGAATTACACAGATCTGATCAACAAGCAGAAGAATGGAAACAAAATTCGCATGTTCAAATGTCGAACTCTTCAGCAATCTTTATAGAAGATACTGAAGAACATCCGACCTCCCCAACCAACAGCTAGTAGCAGAGAAGAAGAAATCAAAAGCAAAAATTACAGAACTCCGGATCTGATCTCTCTCCCCGCAGCCACATCAACCAAATAAATTGTAGAAGAAATGGACAAAGCAACAAACCTGAACTCCCAACCCTCTGGCATCCCTCACAGACGGGAAGAAACAAATGAAGCAGTTGAATTCAGAAGAACAAAAGAAATAACCAGTAATTGTCATCCTCACAGTGGAGAGGAAGAAAACACAGAATAAAATGACAACTACATCCACCTCCCCTGCTGTCGAACCATCTCCAATGCTGAACTAGAAATTCTCAAAATACTTAACTGGCCAACTCCCTTGGAATTCTGAACTCCGGAAGCCCCCTCCACTGCTCAAACATATGAATCTGGGAAGAAAGAAGAAAGAACTTTTGATGCTGAAATCTCCTCCTAGCAACTACCAATAGCAAAGAAGAAATCAAAAGCAAAAAGTACAGAACACCTGATCTCCCTCCCAGCAGCAAGAACAACACAGCAACAACGAAGAGAAGAAGAAGATAAATTGCAAGCAATTCACAATAACAAAAACAAACCAAAATATCAACCATCTACCTCAACTCAACCATCCACATAAGAGATAGAAGAAGAAATTGCAATTTTGCTTACAGATGAAAGGAAAATCACAAAAAATGGAAGAACGAAATATCCAAATGCTGAACTCCATAAGCCTCTGCTCTAATGGAAAGAAAAATACAGGAAAAGCTGAAACTAAAATTCCTAAGCCTCGAACCCCCTGGTGTTCCCATCCCTCACTGCTCTGCTCAAAGAAGAGAAATACAGGAAAGAACTAAAAATTTCTTCAGAATTCCTACTTGCCAACCACACAGACGAACCCCCCAAACATCTAAACGCTCTGCTAAACCAGAAAATACAGGGAAATGAAAACTATAAAAAAAAATCTGAAATCCGAACCAGAGAACTCCATTGCTAAACATGAGAAAGAGAGAACATGAACTGATCTGATCTCCAAGAGAAAGGCAAATAAAACTGAAACCTAGCTAATTCCAAACATTTGGAATAACAGAAAAATTAAAAATATTCTAAAAACTGCAACCGGCCAAGCTCATCTCCATCCCCGAATACTGGAAGAACATAAGTAACTAAAGCTGTAACAATTCTGAAACAAAATTCGAATCCCTCACTGCTCTGCTCTGCTCAAACAGGAAAAATACAGAAGACAAATAGCAAAAAAATTCTCACGATCGAACCAGCCCCAGCCAACCCTCCGGAACACTCCCTCTCTGGCTCTGCTAAAATAAGAAGATACAGAGAGGAAGAAAACTAAAAAAATCCTACTAACCCCCGGCCAGATGAGGACCTCAGGTCCTTTTATAAGCTTCCCCGGTGCCTACCAGATGCCTGGCGCAACAACTTCACACGAACCAGCACAGCACATGCTCCAGCGCCGCACCCCCTTCCTGCTTCGCACGGGCGCAAGCCCTGGCCGCTTCAGCAGGCCGCCCCCACTTGGACCGCCATGCCACAAGACCCAGCCCAGCCTGCGCCATCCGCCTCCACCATGGCACCAGCAGCCCAGCCAGCAGCATCTCCAGGCGCCCCTGGTCCTGGCCGCCTCCTGGCCACCTCAGCCGCGCCACACCCTGGCCCGCGCCGCACCGCCGCATGCGCCATCTCAGCACAGCCCCGCGCCCAGATCAGCACAGCCCTCCTGGCCGCACCAGCTCCATGCGCAGCACACCCTGCACCAGCCGCCTTGCCCTCCTCCATCACACCCCGCTCAGCCATCCGCCATGCCCATCTGCACCAGCCGCACCGCCCCACACGGTGCCTCCACCCCGCACCCAGCAGCTCTGCTGCTTCAAGAAGCTTCTCCCCTTCTGTGGATAAAATGAGAAAAATGGTTAAAAAATGGTTAAATGAGTATGGGGGTTGTGGCATTATGTGATTAAAAGAGGAGTGTTAAAAGTTTTTTATTTATTTAATGGGTTGGGGTATGTGGCAAGGTTGGATGAGAGATTGGTGTAATGGAAGGGGTATGGTATTTAAGTAAATGCTTTTTATTTATTTAACTAAGATTTAAAATTTGATTTATCTATGAACTAATATTTACAAAAGATGACTTAAGAAAATGATTTATTTATATACAATGTAAATGAGAAAATATTTTTATTAGTCAAACTATTTAAAAAGTATTTGACTTTATTAAATGAAGATCTAACTATGTGATCTACACAAAATCTTAACTAAAATGCTCAAAATTTTATTTATGGATGAAATGACAATTAAAATAAAATGAACATCATTTATAGACAATGGTTGTTTAAAATCAACTATATGTACGAAATTTAACGCTAAAAATTAAGTAATTATCACTCCCCCCTACTTGAACATTGCTAGTCCCTTAGCAATAAAAAGTACTCAAAATGTAAGACTAGAAGATATAACATCTCATGCTAAACAGTCATCATGTAAAAGATTAATGTAGAGATATGTCTTTCCTAATTGTACGGGATTATGGCAAGAAATTAGTGCACGAGTGATAGCACACTTAAGAGTTCACATCAGCCCTTCTGATGCTCCTTTGTTTCAGCTAGTATTTGAGATTAGATCAATTCGAGGGAGAAGAAAAGAATTGTGAATAAGATCCTTGCTCAGTCAGGTCGGATTGTTTCTCTCAGTTCCATCCTGCCCATCTTCCTTGAGGATTATTTCTCTGAGTTGGGGACTTTTGTCCCTTTATTTGCACTTTGTGCACTCAGAATTTCTTTATTTCTTTTTCATCCACAATGCTGCACAACCCATCACTTTTAAGAGTAGCGAGTCCAACTTTACTCAGATCCGGGGCATTTTTCATGGATATATTTTTCTTTTGCTTTTTGGCTTTTCTTTTCTTTTCTTTTCCTCTTTAAGGAAGAATGAACAGTCAGGTTCCTTGATCACATACCTTCACTTCCTTCACAATTCACTTAAGGGGAGGGGAGAAAACCAATCACCTCTCTCCTACTAGCCTTGACAAAATTGCTACATTCGGGTTCAGCTAATCTAAGTGGCTGTGTAGTGTGTGTATGAAACTTCCTGCCATAAATCCTTACATAAGGTAGACAAGAGGTACATGTAATCATTTACTAGATGCTATCTAACATGGATGTTTGCAAAGGAGTGTGACAACCACAAAATTTTAATGGTTAAAGATCAGACACATAGTCTGTGAAATGACAAGCATTTTTATTCAAAGATTTATTTAAAGATGAAACATTGTGAAATTTTTTTATTTTTCTATGTACAAGCTAAGAAAATGAAATGAAGCATGGGTGGGGGTGGGGACTATGCATGCTTTATTCTACCTCTCCCCCCTACTTATTTGCAAGAAAAGAAAGCAAGATAGAAAATTACCTGATAAGGAAAATCTGTACACTTGGGTTGCCTCCCAAGAAGCGATAAGTTTATTTCGTCTTCAGCCGGACGCAATTAGGCTTCGTTTGGATCAGCTAGCTTGGTAGAATCTGTTTTTAAGAAAAGTGGGCTTTCATAGGAATGCTTTAATCTTTGCCCATTAGCAATGAATGATTGTCTAGTTTTTGGGTCAAGAATGATAGCATCATTGTCACAAACTTTGACAACACTATAAGGACCATCCTGTCGGGACTTCAATTTTCCCGAAAACAGACTAAGTCGAGAATTAAATAACCAGACCTTATCTTGCATTTGAAAAGTTTTTCCATGATTTTTCAAGACTTCAATTAGTTTCTTCTCCTGCCCTTCATCAAGATCGCTAGCAATTATGATGGGCCAAGTCTCGTCCTTTCCTAGAAAGATGTATTTTAAATTAGCAGGGAGTGGTTTTAGCCAACCTCAGGAGGACATTCTAATGGAATTGATGGATCATTATCTTGAAACATAGAATTAAATTGTCCTTCCTCTCCCTCAAACCCTAGAGCACAGGGTTGGTCTACTGTTTTTTTCTCACAAGATTCTTCTACCACCAGACAACTTTCTTTTTCCTTGTATTGCTCTTTTTCAACCTTCTCTTCAACCTCTTCTTCAATTTCATTCTCAATTTCATTTTCCTTATCCTCATGCAATGTTGACGTGTGTGAGTGAGGATTTGTTATAATGTTTGCACTTCTTAAAGTAGACATTGTTTCCATATTTTCCACTTGGGGGCCCCTAGCTTGGGCAGAATGATGGTCCTGTTGTATAAGTTGATTTTGAATTTGTGGTGCTAAAATGTTTTGGACAAAAGTTTGATGTGGGTTTTGTGGTAGAGGTACATTTGGTCTGACAGGTGGTCTGTACCCCTGACCTTGATAGTATTGCTGGTCCTGATAAAATCCAGAAGAGTTGTTCCTTGGGTTTGTTATAGTTTGACTTGGTAACTGACCCAATTCCTCCCTACACACCTCAGCAATCTGAGACTCTATCCTATCCAAATTTTGCTGAATATTTTGGTTTTGATTTTGATTTTGTTGCACAGTTTGGCATAGAGTCATCATCATGTTTTGAAGTTGGTTCATTTTATCTTCCCAATTGGGTTGAGAAGATGGTGGTTGATTGTATGAATGTTGCTGAAAATTGATATGAGAAAATTCATCGAAGTTTTGACTTCCTTGGAATTGTTGATGTCTGGAATAAGAAGATTGGTCGAATCCCGGATTCTGATTTGGATAGGATTGACCGTACATGGATTGGTTGAAAGAAGTTTGAGACATTTGTTCATATTGATTTCTCCAAGAAAAATTTGAGTGATTTCTCCAACCAGGATTGTATGTGTTAGAATATGGCTCATAAGGGGGTTGGTAGAAACCTTGGAAAGTTTGGACTTGTTCTTGATAGGCCATGGGTTGAAAGAATCGATAGGTTGAGCCAAATCTAAGCTGAATGATCGTCTACCAAGCATGCACAGTTAACAAGCCTTCTATTTATGATTTTTGAGTTTTTAAGATTTTTATTGATTTTTGATGAAGTTTTAAACAAACACAAACAAACAAACACTTTCAAACCAAATTAACCTACCACTAAGTGTTCCTTGGACTTATGTTATTTTTCTCAAAATCAGATTTATGCTTGCTTAAGTCCAATCCTACTCTTCTTGTACTGGCCAGGTAAGAGGTGGAGTAGAGGGAGGCCCCCCTTGCTTTCGCAAGGACCCAATTAAATAACCTCTAACTCACTTAAGCGTAAGCTTTTTAACCTCTAATCCTAGACACCAGACTTAAAGAGAAGTCTTAGAATTAAGAAAGAACAAATCTAATTATGAACCCTAGGGCCAAGTCTACTGCTTTTTATTGAAAGTTTAGGACAATGCAAGAATGTGATTTTTTTTTGTGATTTTTGGGCAAAGGAAAGGGTGATGAAATCCCTCACCTTATCTTTTTATCTAATGGGTTAAGCCCTTAAACAGTCCCTTTTTCAAATATGAAATGCAACATATCAAGTTTTGAAACAAGGGTTTTCTAATGCTAAGTCTAATGCATGAAACAAGTGGTGGAAGTCTTACCTTTCCCCCGCTCTCTTCAATGCAAGAAAATGAAATAAAATTCAAATGACTATTAAAATGATGAATGTCCTAAAACATAGGATTCTAATCTAGAGAGATGAAATTTTTATTTACAAACAAACGGCTAACATGAAAGAACGATTTGAATTTTTTTTTTTTATTATTTTAGATTTTTTTAATTTTTATTTAGTTTTTTTTAAACTAAATGAAATGAAGGTAAGAAAATATAAAGTGGTACTATAAGCTAATGCCAAACCAATCAAACCACAAAGAGAGTCCAATTATTACATGCCAACGTGAAAGAAATCTCTGTACATGCACAGAGAATACATCAAAGCCTCACTACAAAGTTCACTCACACTCTTTCTATCTAAAATTCAAAATTAAAAGCAATAAAAAAAAAATTCAGCAAGCTTCTCCTCCAATGGGCTTCAAATCTCCAAGCCCAAATCTCCAAGTCCCACTCCAAGTGTGCAAATTCTGTAATGAAAGCCCAATAACAAGTCAAATGAAATCTCAAGGTAAATGAAATCAAATTAAAGCAAATCTAAATCAAACTCTAATGCCTCCCCGGCAACGGCGCCAAGATGATACGCGCGTATTGTTGACTGTGCATTTTCGTTGTCCAGAGTTCCTCGCACAAGTCAACACGCGCACTTCCTCTAAACTGTCTCACAAACATAAAATCATAAAGAAGAACTAGCACAATGGTGAGCACAGGTCATATCCACGGAGAGGCCGAATAGAACTCGATTTAAACTACTTCGACTTGAAACATGTAAGATCCAACAGTAAAATTCGACGTAAATCCACCTAGTTCACTAAAAGCTACAGTTGATTTAGAATCCCACAATATCACATTCAATTGATCAATAACAAGATTTAAATTCTCAAAATAGTAAAATTAAACTGAGAACTCTTACTAATAGACCAAGCCAGACAAGCATCCACTCACAACCCTCTCCAGAACAATCTCAGCAGAAAAGCAAAAATTCCCTTCTCCCACATGTTGAGATCCTCATCACAGAAGAAAAGAAATTAACACATAAGAAATAGGCAACAATTCGTAAGCTTCCTAAATGCTGAACAATTTAAAAAAGACTGAATTACACAGATCTGATCAACAAGCAGAAGAATGGAAACAAAATTCGCATGTTCAAATGTCGAACTCTTCAGCAATCTTTATAGAAGATACTGAAGAACATCCGACCTCCCCAACCAACAGCTAGTAGCAGAGAAGAAGAAATCAAAAGCAAAAATTACAGAACTCCGGATCTGATCTCTCTCCCCGCAGCCACATCAACCAAATAAATTGTAGAAGAAATGGACAAAGCAACAAACCTGAACTCCCAACCCTCTGGCATCCCTCACAGACGGGAAGAAACAAATGAAGCAGTTGAATTCAGAAGAACAAAAGAAATAACCAGTAATTGTCATCCTCACAGTGGAGAGGAAGAAAACACAGAATAAAATGACAACTACATCCACCTCCCCTGCTGTCGAACCATCTCCAATGCTGAACTAGAAATTCTCAAAATACTTAACTGGCCAACTCCCTTGGAATTCTGAACTCCGGAAGCCCCCTCCACTGCTCAAACATATGAATCTGGGAAGAAAGAAGAAAGAACTTTTGATGCTGAAATCTCCTCCTAGCAACTACCAATAGCAAAGAAGAAATCAAAAGCAAAAAGTACAGAACACCTGATCTCCCTCCCAGCAGCAAGAACAACACAGCAACAACGAAGAGAAGAAGAAGATAAATTGCAAGCAATTCACAATAACAAAAACAAACCAAAATATCAAACCATCTACCTCAACTCAACCATCCACATAAGAGATAGAAGAAGAAATTGCAATTTTGCTTACAGATGAAAGGAAAATCACAAAAAATGGAAGAACGAAATATCCAAATGCTGAACTCCATAAGCCTCTGCTCTAATGGAAAGAAAAATACAGGAAAAGCTGAAACTAAAATTCCTAAGCCTCGAACCCCCTGGTGTTCCCATCCCTCACTGCTCTGCTCAAAGAAGAGAAATACAGGAAAGAACTAAAAATTTCTTTAGAATTCCTACTTGCCAACCACACAGACGAACCCCCCAAACATCTAAACGCTCTGCTAAACCAGAAAATACAGGGAAATGAAAACTATAAAAAAAAATCTGAAATCCGAACTAGAGAACTCCATTGCTAAACATGAGAAAGAGAGAACATGAACTGATCTGATCTCCAAGAGAAAGGCAAATAAAACTGAAACCTAGCTAATTCCAAACATTTGGAATAACAGAAAAAATTAAAAATATTCTAAAAACTGCAACCGGCCAAGCTCATCTCCATCCCCGAATACTGGAAGAACATAAGTAACTAAAGCTGTAACAATTCTGAAACAAAATTCGAATCCCTCACTGCTCTGCTCTGCTCAAACAGGAAAAATACAGAAGACAAATAGCAAAAAAATTCTCACGATCGAACCAGCCCCAGCCAACCCTCCGGAACACTCCCTCTCTGGCTCTGCTAAAATAAGAAGATACAGAGAGGAAGAAAACTAAAAAAAATCCTACTAACCCCCGGCCAGATGAGGACCTCAGGTCCTTTTATAAGCTTCCCCGGTGCCTTCCAGATGCCTGGCGCAACAACTTCACACGAACCAGCACAGCACATGCTCCAGCGCCGCACCCCCTTCCTGCTTCGCACGGGCGCAAGCCCTGGCCGCTTCAGCAGGCCGCCCCCACTTGGACCGCCATGCCACAAGACCCAGCCCAGCCTGCGCCATCCGCCTCCACCATGGCACCAGCAGCCCAGCCAGCAGCATCTCCAGGCGCCCCTGGTCCTGGCCGCCTCCTGGCCACCTCAGCCGCGCCACACCCTGGCCCGCGCCGCACCGCCGCATGCGCCATCTCAGCACAGCCCCGCGCCCAGATCAGCACAGCCCTCCTGGCCGCACCAGCTCCATGCGCAGCACACCCTGCACCAGCCGCCTTGCCCTCCTCCATCACACCCCGCTCAGCCATCCGCCATGCCCATCTGCACCAGCCGCACCGCCCCACACGGTGCCTCCACCCCGCACCCAGCAGCTCTGCTGCTTCAAGAAGCTTCTCCCCTTCTGTGGATAAAATGAGAAAAATGGTTAAAAAATGGTTAAATGAGTATGGGGGTTGTGGCATTATGTGATTAAAAGAGGAGTGTTAAAAGTTTTTTATTTATTTAATGGGTTGGGGTATGTGGCAAGGTTGGATGAGAGATTGGTGTAATGGAAGGGGTATGGTATTTAAGTAAATGCTTTTTATTTATTTAACTAAGATTTAAAATTTGATTTATCTATGAACTAATATTTACAAAAGATGACTTAAGAAAATGATTTATTTATATACAATGTAAATGAGAAAATATTTTTATTAGTCAAACTATTTAAAAAGTATTTGACTTTATTAAATGAAGATCTAACTATGTGATCTACACAAAATCTTAACTAAAATGCTCAAAATTTTATTTATGGATGAAATGACAATTAAAATAAAATGAACATCATTTATAGACAATGGTTGTTTAAAATCAACTATATGTACGAAATTTAACGCTAAAAATTAAGTAATTATCACTCCCCCCTACTTGAACATTGCTAGTCCCTTAGCAATAAAAAGTACTCAAAATGTAAGACTAGAAGATATAACATCTCATGCTAAACAGTCATCATGTAAAAGATTAATGTAGAGATATGTCTTTCCTAATTGTACGGGATTATGGCAAGAAATTAGTGCACGAGTGATAGCACACTTAAGAGTTCACATCAGCCCTTCTGATGCTCCTTTGTTTCAGCTAGTATTTGAGATTAGATCAATTCGAGGGAGAAGAAAAGAATTGTGAATAAGATCCTTGCTCAGTCAGGTCGGATTGTTTCTCTCAGTTCCATCCTGCCCATCTTCCTTGAGGATTATTTCTCTGAGTTGGGGACTTTTGTCCCTTTATTTGCACTTTGTGCACTCAGAATTTCTTTATTTCTTTTTCATCCACAATGCTGCACAACCCATCACTTTTAAGAGTAGCGAGTCCAACTTTACTCAGATCCGGGGCATTTTTCATGGATATATTTTTCTTTTGCTTTTTGGCTTTTCTTTTCTTTTCTTTTCCTCTTTAAGGAAGAATGAACAGTCAGGTTCCTTGATCACATACCTTCACTTCCTTCACAATTCACTTAAGGGGAGGGGAGAAAACCAATCACCTCTCTCCTACTAGCCTTGACAAAATTGCTACATTCGGGTTCAGCTAATCTAAGTGGCTGTGTAGTGTGTGTATGAAACTTCCTGCCATAAATCCTTACATAAGGTAGACAAGAGGTACATGTAATCATTTACTAGATGCTATCTAACATGGATGTTTGCAAAGGAGTGTGACAACCACAAAATTTTAATGGTTAAAGATCAGACACATAGTCTGTGAAATGACAAGCATTTTTATTCAAAGATTTATTTAAAGATGAAACATTGTGAAATTTTTTTTATTTTTCTATGTACAAGCTAAGAAAATGAAATGAAGCATGGGTGGGGGTGGGGACTATGCATGCTTTATTCTACCTCTCCCCCCTACTTATTTGCAAGAAAAAAAAGCAAGATAGAAAATTACCTGATAAGGAAAATCTGTACACTTGGGTTGCCTCCCAAGAAGCGATAAGTTTATTTCGTCTTCAGCCGGACGCAATTAGGCTTCGTTTGGATCAGCTAGCTTGGTAGAATCTATTTTTAAGAAAAGTGGGCTTTCATAGGAATGCTTTAATCTTTGCCCATTAGCAATGAATGATTGTCTAGTTTTTGGGTCAAGAATGATAGCATCATTGTCACAAACATCGACAACACTATAAGGACCATCCTGTCGGGACTTCAATTTTCCCGAAAACAGACTAAGTCGAGAATTAAATAACCAGACCTTATCTTGCATTTGAAAAGTTTTTCCATGATTTTTCAAGACTTCAATTAGTTTCTTCTCCTGCCCTTCATCAAGATCGCTAGCAATTATGATGGGCCAAGTCTCGTCCTTTCCTAGAAAGATGTATTTTAAATTAGCAGGGAGTGGTTTTAGCTCAACCTCAGGAGGACATTCTAATGGAATTGATGGATCATTATCTTGAAACATAGAATTAAATTGTCCTTCCTCTCCCTCAAACCCTAGAGCACAGGGTTGGTCTACTGTTTTTTTCTCACAAGATTCTTCTACCACCAGACAACTTTCTTTTTCCTTGTATTGCTCTTTTTCAACCTTCTCTTCAACCTCTTCTTCAATTTCATTCTCAATTTCATTTTCCTTATCCTCATGCAATGTTGACGTGTGTGAGTGAGGATTTGTTATAATGTTTGCACTTCTTAAAGTAGACATTGTTTCCATATTTTCCACTTGGGGGCCCCTAGCTTGGGCAGAATGATGGTCCTGTTGTATAAGTTGATTTTGAATTTGTGGTGCTAAAATGTTTTGGACAAAAGTTTGATGTGGGTTTTGTGGTAGAGGTACATTTGGTCTGACAGGTGGTCTGTACCCCTGACCTTGATAGTATTGCTGGTCCTGATAAAATCCAGAAGAGTTGTTCCTTGGGTTTGTTATAGTTTGACTTGGTAACTGACCCAATTCCTCCCTACACACCTCAGCAATCTGAGACTCTATCCTATCCAAATTTTGCTGAATATTTTGGTTTTGATTTTGATTTTGTTGCACAGTTTGGCATAGAGTCATCATCATGTTTTGAAGTTGGTTCATTTTATCTTCCCAATTGGGTTGAGAAGATGGTGGTTGATTGTATGAATGTTGCTGAAAATTGATATGAGAAAATTCATCGAAGTTTTGACTTCCTTGGAATTGTTGATGTCTGGAATAAGAAGATTGGTCGAATCCCGGATTCTGATTTGGATAGGATTGACCGTACATGGATTGGTTGAAAGAAGTTTGAGACATTTGTTCATATTGATTTCTCCAAGAAAAATTTGAGTGATTTCTCCAACCAGGATTGTATGTGTTAGAATATGGCTCATGAGGGGGTTGGTAGAAACCTTGGAAAGTTTGGACTTGTTCTTGATAGGCCATGGGTTGAAAGAATCGATAGGTTGAGCCAAATCTAAGCTGAATGATCGTCTACCAAGCATGCACAGTTAACAAGCCTTCTATTTATGATTTTTGAGTTTTTAAGATTTTTATTGATTTTTGATGAAGTTTTAAACAAACACAAACAAACAAACACTTTCAAACCAAATTAACCTACCACTAAGTGTTCCTTGGACTTATGTTATTTTTCTCAAAATCAGATTTATGCTTGCTTAAGTCCAATCCTACTCTTCTTGTACTGGCCAGGTAAGAGGTGGAGTAGAGGGAGGCCCCCCTTGCTTTCGCAAGGACCCAATTAAATAACCTCTAACTCACTTAAGCGTAAGCTTTTTAACCTCTAATCCTAGACACCAGACTTAAAGAGAAGTCTTAGAATTAAGAAAGAACAAATCTAATTATGAACCCTAGGGCCAAGTCTACTGCTTTTTATTGAAAGTTTAGGACAATGCAAGAATGTGAATTTTTTTGTGATTTTTGGGCAAAGGAAAGGGTGATGAAATCCCTCACCTTATCTTTTTATCTAATGGGTTAAGCCCTTAAACAGTCCCTTTTTCAAATATGAAATGCAACATATAAAGTTTTGAAACAAGGGTTTTCTAATGCTAAGTCTAATGCATGAAACAAGTGGTGGAAGTCTTACCTTTCCCCCGCTCTCTTCAATGCAAGAAAATGAAATAAAATTCAAATGACTATTAAAATGATGAATGTCCTAAAACATAGGATTCTAATCTAGAGAGATGAAATTTTATTTACAAACAAACGGCTAACATGAAAGAACGATTTGATTTTTTTTTTTTTTTAATTTTAGATTTTTTTAATTTTTATTTAGTTTTTTTTAAACTAAATGAAATGAAGGTAAGAAAATATAAAGTGGTACTATAAGCTAATGCCAAACCAATCAAACCACAAAGAGAGTCCAATTATTACATGCCAACGTGAAAGAAATCTCTGTACATGCACAGAGAATACATCAAAGCCTCACTACAAAGTTCACTCACACTCTTTCTATCTAAAATTCAAAATTAAAAGCAATAAAAAAAATATTCAGCAAGCTTCTCCTCCAATGGGCTTCAAATCTCCAAGCCCAAATCTCCAAGTCCCACTCCAAGTGTGCAAATTCTGTAATGAAAGCCCAATAACAAGTCAAATGAAATCTCAAGGTAAATGAAATCAAATTAAAGCAAATCTAAATCAACCTCTAATGCCTCCCCGGCAACGGCGCCAAGATGATACGCGCGTATTGTTGACTGTGCATTTTCGTTGTCCAGAGTTCCTCGCACAAGTCAACACGCGCACTTCCTCTAAACTGTCTCACAAACATAAAATCATAAAGAAGAACTAGCACAATGGTGAGCACAGGTCATATCCACGGAGAGGCCGAATAGAACTCGATTTAAACTACTTCGACTTGAAACATGTAAGATCCAACAGTAAAATTCGACGTAAATCCACCTAGTTCACTAAAAGCTACAGTATGATTTAGAATCCCACAATATCACATTCAATTGATCAATAACAAGATTTAAATTCTCAAAATAGTAAAATTAAACTGAGAACTCTTACTAATAGACCAAGCCAGACAAGCATCCACTCACAACCCTCTCCAGAACAATCTCAGCAGAAAAGCAAAAATTCCCTTCTCCCACATGTTGAGATCCTCATCACAGAAGAAAAGAAATTAACACATAAGAAATAGGCAACAATTCGTAAGCTTCCTAAATGCTGAACAATTTAAAAAAGACTGAATTACACAGATCTGATCAACAAGCAGAAGAATGGAAACAAAATTCGCATGTTCAAATGTCGAACTCTTCAGCAATCTTTATAGAAGATACTGAAGAACATCCGACCTCCCCAACCAACAGCTAGTAGCAGAGAAGAAGAAATCAAAAGCAAAAATTTCAGAACTCCGGATCTGATCTCTCTCCCCGCAGCCACATCAACCAAATAAATTGTAGAAGAAATGGACAAAGCAACAAACCTAACTCCCAACCCTCTGGCATCCCTCACAGACGGGAAGAAACAAATGAAGCAGTTGAATTCAGAAGAACAAAAGAAATAACCAGTAATTGTCATCCTCACAGTGGAGAGGAAGAAAACACAGAATAAAATGACAACTACATCCACCTCCCCTACTGTCGAACCATCTCCAATGCTGAACTAGAAATTCTCAAAATACTTAACTAGCCAACTCCCTTGGAATTCTGAACTCCGGAAGCCCCCTCCACTGCTCAAACATATGAATCTGGGAAGAAAGAAGAAAGAACTTTTGATGCTGAAATCTCCTCCTAGCAACTACCAATAGCAAAGAAGAAATCAAAAGCAAAAAGTACAGAACACCTGATCTCCCTCCCAGCAGCAAGAACAACACAGCAACAACGAAGAGAAGAAGAAGATAAATTGCAAGCAATTCACAATAACAAAAACAAACCAAAATATCAAACCATCTACCTCAACTCAACCATCCACATAAGAGATAGAAGAAGAAATTGCAATTTTGCTTACAGATGAAAGGAAAATCACAAAAAATGGAAGAACGAAATATCCAAATGCTGAACTCCATAAGCCTCTGCTCTAATGGAAAGAAAAATACAGGAAAAGCTGAAACTAAAATTCCTAAGCCTCGAACCCCCTGGTGTTCCCATCCCTCACTGCTCTGCTCAAAGAAGAGAAATACAGGAAAGAACTAAAAATTTCTTCAGAATTCCTACTTGCCAACCACACAGACGAACCCCCCAAACATCTAAACGCTCTGCTAAACCAGAAAATACAGGGAAATGAAAACTATAAAAAAAATCTGAAATCCGAACCAGAGAACTCCATTGCTAAACATGAGAAAGAGAGAACATGAACTGATCTGATCTCCAAGAGAAAGGCAAATAAAACTGAAACCTAGCTAATTACAAACATTTGGAATAATAGAAAAATTAAAAATATTCTAAAAACTGCAACCGGCCAAGCTCATCTCCATCCCCGAATACTGGAAGAACATAAGTAACTAAAGCTGTAACAATTCTGAAACAAAATTCGAATCCCTCACTGCTCTGCTCTGCTCAAACAGGAAAAATACAGAAGACAAATAGCAAAAAAATTCTCACGATCGAACCAGCCCCAGCCAACCCTTCGGAACACTCCCTCTCTGGCTCTGCTAAAATAAGAAGATACAGAGAGGAAGAAAACTAAAAAAATCCTACTAACCCCCGGCCAGATGAGGACCTCAGGTCCTTTTATAAGCTTCCCCGGTGCCTTCCAGATGCCTGGCGCAACAACTTCACACGAACCAGCACAGCACATGCTCCAGCGCCGCACCCCCTTCCTGCTTCGCACGGGCGCAAGCCCTGGCCGCTTCAGCAGGCCGCCCCCACTTGGACCGCCATGCCACAAGACCCAGCCCAGCCTGCGCCATCCGCCTCCACCATGGCACCAGCAGCCCAGCCAGCAGCATCTCCAGGCGCCCCTGGTCCTGGCCGCCTCCTGGCCACCTCAGCCGCGCCACACCCTGGCCCGCGCCGAACCGCCGCATGCGCCATCTCAGCACAGCCCCGCGCCCAGATCAGCACAGCCCTCCTGGCCGCACCAGCTCCATGCGCAGCACACCCTGCACCAGCCGCCTTGCCCTCCTCCATCACACCCCGCTCAGCCATCCGCCATGCCCATCTGCACCAGCCGCACCGCCCCACACGGTGCCTCCACCCCGCACCCAGCAGCTCTGCTGCTTCAAGATGCTTCTCCCCTTCTGTGGATAAAATGAGAAAAATGGTTAAAAAATGGTTAAATGAGTATGGGGGTTGTGGCATTATGTGATTAAAAGAGGAGTGTTAAAAGTTTTTTATTTATTTAATGGGTTGGGGTATGTGGCAAGGTTGGATGAGAGATTGGTGTAATGGAAGGGGTATGGTATTTAAGTAAATGCTTTTTATTTATTTAACTAAGATTTAAAATTTGATTTATCTATGAACTAATATTTACAAAAGATGACTTAAGAAAATGATTTATTTATATACAATGTAAATGAGAAAATATTTTTATTAGTCAAACTATTTAAAAAGTATTTGACTTTATTAAATGAAGATCTAACTATGTGATCTACACAAAATCTTAACTAAAATGCTCAAAATTTTATTTATGGATGAAATGACAATTAAAATAAAATGAACATCATTTATAGACAATGGTTGTTTAAAATCAACTATATGTACGAAATTTAACGCTAAAAATTAAGTAATTATCATCTGCCTCCAATGCTGCCGCTGTCTGATAGGCCGCGTCCAAGTCTGTAACGCGTGCAACTATCAACGCCTTCCTGAGCTCTGGCCTCAAGCCCCTCACAAACTGCTGAGTCCTCAGACTCTCATCTGCCATAATCTACGGAGCATAACGCCCTACCTCTACAAATCTAGCCCTGCACTGCACTATAGTAAAGTCCCTCTGCTGCAAGTCGAGAAACTGGTACAACCTCTCCGTCCGTACGTAAGTAGGACAGAAGGCTCTCTCAAAAGAAACAACAAACTCTTGCCACAGAATCTGTCTAAGTGGGCGAGACTGAAAAGTAGTCTCCCACTCAAAGGACCACCAAGTCAACGCCTGTGCCTGCAACTGGTAACTAGCTAGCAACACTTGCTCCTCGGGAACACACTCCATGGAACGGAAAGTTCGCTCCACTACTTCTAACCACGCCTGAGCAATATCTGGATCAGGCTGGCCCAAAAACTGAGGAGGCTAAAACTGCAAGAACTCCCTCAACACCTTCCCAGTACCACCCTTTGGTACCGGCGCATCTCGGTGATGGGCTACAAACTGAGCCATCCCCTCAAGAAATCGAGTCATGTCTAATCCCTGAGCTACCTGAGGAGGAGGTGGCGGCAGCGGAACAATACCACTGTGTGCGTCTTGTGGCAAAGGCTGCGCCTGCTTAGGTGGCGGAGCGTCTCCAGCCTCCTGATGAGTCGCCTGCTCAGCCACTCCCTCTCTAGGACGTCGCCTAGGTGCCATAGTACTATACATAGAGCAAAATACACACACATAAATACACTAACTCTGGGTTAAATAGCTGCAGTTGTACTCTTTATACTCTGAGTCTACATAATGGGTATTTCCTTATATATATTTCATCAGACCAGGCTCTGATACCAAACTGTAACGACCCAGAATCCGCATTACCAATAAGTAACCAGTAACCCAAATTCTGACCCGCTAACCCATGAGACAAGCTTGGAAGGGTAGGAAGTGAACGTCCGAGGAGACTATATGTAAGAAGATACACACCATGAAAAGCTGTAAAATTCCACTATACATGAACATAACATGTACAACTCAGAGTCCGAGCTAAATACAGAGTACAGAAGTACAACAAAAAGTACTACTCACTGCAGCTAGGGCACACCAACACCGGAGTGGCTAGACTCGCCTGGAATGGGAGTCGACGACGACCCACCTAAAAGGGAAGGGAGTGAGTCTCAAGAAAAGAGACCTAGTAGGGAAAATTAACCCCACCGGTAACAGTACTAAAGTGCGGAAAGTAAAAACAGAAAGTAAATACACGTCGCAACACAACTTAAAACTGTAAACCTCGCGGCTCAGTAACACACTCACACACACACAGTAAGTAGGACTCAGCTAGGGTATTTGGCTCGACGTCCCGTCACCACAGAGGCTCTCAACCCTAGCCACGTGTGCACACTACAGACGCTCTCTCTCGCGTTTGGTCCACGACCGATTTTCCCCCTACGCCTGACCCTAGCGGTAGAGAAGGGGCTCCACGGAGACCGGCTCAAAACCACCACAAGGAGTACACACAGGATAGAGTCGCACTCGGTGTCCTGGCTCACTAGCGGAGGACAACCACACGCTAGTCATGTAAGACCCTCGAATTTCCGTCGTATTTTTTTCGTATTTATGTGTGTATATTGTTTGAGTAGAATGTATGTATTTACGTGGATATTAAAATAGTATAAATACGTGTACATGTGTTTATATTAAACGTAAATATGTATGTATTGCATGATGATAGTGTGAATATAATACCATGTACTTATTGCATGTATAGAAGCTTGGTATGCTTGGTTCTACATAAATTAGGGTTCTGGCCGAAGGCCCTATTGGCGTCAATCCCCAGCCGTTGAGGTGGTGTTAGCGTCCAGCCCTGGACGCCAACCCTAATTCCGGCGTCCAGCGATCTGGACGCCAACTTCTCTGGCCTGCATGCGCAGCAGAGCTGCTGTCTTCTGAAACAAGGCATGGCAACCATTGGGGGGATGTCCCCCAACGGCTCTAGGCTGTCTAATCGGATGGTGAGTGGGTGAGGGCCTCTCCTACATGCTGAACCCGAAATGGCCTCCCCCACTTCTCACTTTCACCCTTGCAAGAGGAGAGAGAGAGGAGAGAAAACCCTAGAGCATTCTGTGAGAAAACCCCACTTTAGAACCCTCAAATCCGACCCCTTGAAGCTGGATTTGGAGATCTTCTGCATCAAGGAGGGAGCTGAAGCAAAGGGGAAGGCTTCCCCATCATCCCCTCGGCGAGGAGATCAACCAGGAACCCGGAGGAAGGCGATCTAGAGGAAGGTTCTGCAACTTCTTGGGACTGCCCAAGGAGGTCTTCACCAAGCCTCTAAATCCCTTAGAAGAAATTTTGAAAGGCAAGTGACCTATCTATGGTGTCCCCGTATGAGTCTAGGAGGTTTTTATGATTTTTGTGAAATTTTCCTCGAGTCCTAGACCCTCCATTTCACCCGAATTTAGAGCTCGGGTCTGTGTTTCTGCACAGACCTGAGTAAACGGCAAGGTCCCTGGACGCCCAGTTCTTCCTTGGCGTCCATCGACCATGCCGCTGACTCTGAGTCAGCGGCCAGAGACCGCCGTCTAGTTCCAGGACAGAACAGTGAGCTGTTCTGTCCCTCTTATACGTTAATTTCGTTATGATTTCCGTGATGAGGATATATGGTATTCCTATAAGCTATGTATATTGTGCATTGTGGTTGTGAATGAATGTGGTGTGATGGTGAATGTGGAAAAATGGTGTCTTTAATCTTGTGAGCATGACTTGTAGATAATTTTGCAAACCCATGTTCCATGACTACAGTGAGTTGAATGCCTTGATTTCGGTCTAATCATGAAGATTGTGGGTCAGCATGTGTGTTTGCAAATTTAGGAAACTTATCCATGATTGTGCAATTTGTTAATAGTTTCGGTTCGATAAAATAGAAGTATGTAAAAATGATTCGTAGTGTTAAATCCATAGATGTATGAATTAGGGAAATGTTGTACTCTAATTTCATGCATATGTTGGTAGCTTATGGCTAAACAGCAAGTGGTAAATTGCATGATGTGTAAATTCCATGTTAACGTAAATTGTGAATAATGTGCTAATTAGGTGTTTGATTTTCTGTAAATCCTATTTAGCTCAGAAAAATCTGAAAAATTGAGGGTATGATTTTGAACCCGAAAACAGCATGTGGTTAAAATTTCAGGTTAATTGGAACAGTAAATAAAAAGTTATGTGTTTTCATGTGAATTATGAATAATTCGTACATATGATCGAAACGTGATTAGATTTTGTCTAAACCCAGCATGATTGGTGTGTTTACTATGTGTTGAATCTTGAAAACTCTGTAGTACCATGTTAGGAAAAACAGAGGTGTTCATGTGAGTAAGAAAGTGTGAATGAAATGAAGAGTGTCAAGTGTAAAACCATGTGTAAAACGGTAAATGTGTAAAAGTGTAAACTGTGCCAATGTGATACTGCTTCCGAGAAGGCAGTGGAGCCGTATCAGGGAAAAGTCCCCCTGAGAAAGTTCATTGTGTTAAGTGACCCTAAGGGCATTAGGGGGAAATCCTGGAGGTGGACAAGTACCACTGGTTAGGGTGGAGACTTGTTCTCCCGGTCTGCGCAGTCCAAGAGTCGCCATTGTATTGCCTAGATGGCGTCTATGTGATGTGATGTGTTTGTGTCCTTCTTTGGTGGTTTGGACTATGTGTCACGGCACTAAAATATGTGTAAAGTGTAATGTGTAAAGTGTATGTGACCATGTGTAAATGTGTAAGTGATATGTGAATGTGTATGTGTAAAGTGTAAACATGTGAAAGAGGAACCTAGTGTAAAGAAAAATGTGAAATCTTAGATATGTAAATGTGTTATAGAAACCATGTGAAACTAAATCTGAAACCAAGTGAATTCAGAAATGCATGTTATTATTCTCATGTTTATGTGTGCAAAAGTGTTTAGAATCCATGTTAGGAACAACAAATGAGTATGTGAGTGAAATGGCATGATGGATTGTTCATGTGTTATGTTTAAGCAACGTTGTAGCTTTCATGTGTAGGGTTATAGTCATTGGACCATGTGAATCAGCAACCTAAAGCATGATAAAAAGTTATGTATGTACTTAAGAACATGTGGAATCCATGCTAATTATGTTCCCCGTTCATGTATGTAAATTGTTCATGTCAATAGCTCTCACGTTTGATTAAAGTCTCATGAGTGAATTGAATAGAGACCATGTGATAGGTGAATGTTATTTTTGAAATCTGAAAGCATGCGTTATGTATAAAATTGTAGAACCTTCATGATAGGTTGAAAACTTAAATGGACTAGCATGCTATGTGTTGCTAAGTGTAATGTGCGTGTAGAAACCACTAGGACTTGTACGTGTATATCATGCATAGTGTTACTTGCTGAGTCCCTGGACTCACTCCTTGCTTCGGCGTACAGGTATAGTTGGTGACACAGTACCCTCGGAGGAGGCAGCGGAGACGGACTCCGAGCGTGGAGACTAGCCAGTTTTGAGATCTTGTGATTGTGTACTTCTTAGTATGTACTTGGACATTGTATTAGAATTATCATTAAAGAATGTAATATGTGGACATTTGTATTTCTATTTCAGCAAATTAAATCATGTGAATTTTAGTTCCTTTTTGCAAATTGTAAACTGCATGTATGTTTAATGTGGATGATGAATGAATGGAGATAGTTCTCTTTTACTTCCGCTACTCTGTTATATATATTCGCGTGTATCTCAGCTGTTTGTATCGTTGGGTAAATGTCCCACTGTGGCTGGCAGCACTCGCTATACCGACGTGGGTTGGTATAACCGTACCGGTATAATGAGGGCCGTCACAGAGATTGGTATCAGAGCGACCGGTTGAGATTACACATGAATATAACTAAGTCATCATCCCCATTGCATGCTAAGTATGTCCACATGTGTAGAAAACACTAATAAGAAGTGAAAAATAGATAAGAAAATGGTTAGAAAACTTAGTAACCTAGCTCTAATGGTGGCTGAAATTTTATTACAGCCATGGCTTCCCGTGGACGACGTGGAGGTGCGCCAGCTCGCGACGACGAGCAGAGGCGTGAGGAGCGGGCGGAGCAGCAGGCCCCGGCCCCACAGGGTCCTGTGCTTCCCCCACCACCGCCAGTGGATTATGGAGTGTTCATGCAAGGTCTGGTGCAAGCCATGCAGACCCAGGCACACACTCAGGCAGCACTCCAGGCCCAGTTGGAGGCCCAGGTAAAATAATAAAACAACTAAGTAGTCTGCTATTTGAATTGTATGATATTGTGTTTATTGTATATTGCTTGTTGTTTAATGTAGCAGGCTCAGGCCCCAGCTCAGGACCATGGTGGACCTTCCATCATGGAGCGATTCAAGAGGATGACCCCACCCTCTTTTAAGGGGGAGAGTGATCCGCTTTTGGCAGAAAGCTGGATGAGGGAGATCGAGAAAATCTTCCGAGCTATCAGGTGTCCTGACGAGGACAAGGTGACCTTAGCCACCTACATGCTACAGGTATGCTTTAGTTTATGCTTGAATGTTGGTTGTTATTTGTTAGTTAGAGCTTATGAAGGTGTGTTGCAGGAGAGAGCTGATGTATGGTGGTCCTCCCTACTGCGTACGCGCTTCGAGGACGGAGCAGTAGATGTGGCGTGGGACGCGTTCGTGAGGCTCTTCCGAGCCAAGTTCGTCCCAGAGCACATCCAGGACAAGATGGAGCAAGAATTCCTTTCCCTGACGCAAGGATCGATGACCGTCTTAGAATACGAGGCAAGGTTTTCTGAACTCTCTAAATATGCACCGCACATAGTAGAGGATGAGCGCAGGAAGACCAAGAAGTTCGTGATGGGTCTCAAACCATCACTGAGGACGAGGCTCGTGGCGTTCGACCACCGCACGCTAGACGAGGCCCTCAGCGCAGCCTGCAGACAGGAGGGAGAAATGGAGCAGTATCTAGAGGAGAAGAAGGCTTCGCAGAAGAGGCCGGCAGCGACTTTCCAGCGGCAAGACAAGAGGAAGACGGTGTACCAGACACCGCAGAAACAAGTGGCAGTCAGCAACTATCAGGTACCCTCTGTACGTTCCCCCGGTGCGAAGAAGGAGTGTCCCCATTGTGGGAAGACCCATGGAGGTTCGGAGTGTTGGTTAATAGCGGGTAGATGCCTAAAGTGTGGGAGCAGCGACCACAAGATCAAGGATTGCCCAAGACTTCAGCAGGAAGCTCAGCGAGGAGCGCCAGTACCAGCAGTAGCGGCAGCCGCGCCAGCTACAGGACGACCAGGAAGGCCTCGAGCCCCAGCTCGAGTGTTTGCGTTAGCTCGTGAGGACGCCGAGCAGGCGGAGCATGTCACCGAAGGTACAGTTTTACTTTTCGGTGTGCACGCTCGGGTTTTGTTTGATACGGGTGCTACTCACTCGTTCATTTCCGAGCGGTTCGCTAGGCAGTTAGCCCTAGAGTCAGGCATAGAGTCTGAGGAGTTAGAGGTTCCCTTGTCTGTGCACACCCCTGCGGGTACGGTATCGACTAGGAAGTGCATTCCGTCGTTACCTGTGTGCATTGAGGATAGGTTCCTAGATGGGTGTTTCTTCTTGCTAAAGATGAAGGATTATGATTGTATCCTTGGTCTGGATTGGCTAGAGGAGCACTATGCGTTAGTGGATTGTCGTAGAAAGAAGATTGTTTTCCGCATTCCTGGTGAGGATGAGTTCTCTCATCCCTTGCCAAAGAACTTAGCGGGAAAGTTAGTCATCTCTGCCATGAAGGCGATGCGTATGGTGAACAAGGGTTGTGACGCATTTCTTGCCAGCGTTATGCTAGTACCCGATGCTGGTTCGTCACTGACTCTTGCAGAGATCGATGTGGTGCAGGACTTTCCAGATGTCTTTCCCGATGACTTGTCTGGATTGCCACCGGATAGGGAGATAGAGTTCACTATAGAGTTGCTTCCAGGCACCTCTCCTATCTCGAAGGCCCCATATCGGATGGCCCCTGCAGAATTAGCCGAGTTGAGGAAGCAATTGCAAGAATTGCTCGATAAGGGATTTATTCGCCCCAGTGTTTCCCCTTGGGGCGCACCTGTATTATTCGTCAAGAAGAAAGACGGGTCACTTCGGTTGTGCATCGATTATAGGAAGCTAAACCAGGTGACGGTGAAGAACAGGTATCCCTTACCTCGGATTGATGATCTGTTTGACCAGTTGCGAGAGGCATCAGTCTTTTCCAAGATTGACTTGCGATCTGGTTATCATCAGTTGAAGATTAGGAGTGAGGATGTGTCCAAGACGGCATTTAGAACCCGTTATGGACATTATGAGTTTTTGGTTCTTCCTTTCGGATTGACCAACGCCCCTGCAGCGTTCATGGATCTCATGAACCGGGTGTTTAGTCCGTATTTAGATAGCTTTGTTGTTGTGTTTATTGATGACGTGTTGGTCTATTCTCCGGATGAGGCCACACATCGTCAGCATTTGAGGTTAGTCTTAGAGGTTCTCCGTGAGCACAAACTGTATGCAAAGTACAGCAAGTGCGAGTTCTGGTTGCGCGAGGTTCACTTTCTCGGGCATGTTATCTCCGGCGCTGGTGTAGCTGTTGATCCAGCAAAGATCCAGGCAGTTATGGATTGGGATGTTCCCAAGACTCCTTCGGAGATTCGTAGTTTCCTTGGGTTAGCTGGTTACTATCGGCGATTCATTGAGGGTTTCTCATCCATCGCCGCCCCTATGACAAAGCTGACCAGAAAGGGTGAGAAGTTTGTATGGTCTGAGGCATGTGAGCGCAGCTTTCAGCTATTGAAGGCTAAGCTTACTTCTGCTCCGGTATTGGTATTGCCCAGTGGTCTAGAAGGCTTTGCCATTTATACGGATGCATCTCGGATTGGTTTAGGCTGTGTGCTCATGCAGCAAGAGAGGGTAGTAGCTTATGCTTCTCGTCAGTTGAAGGAGCATGAGAGGAACTATCCGACTCATGATTTAGAGCTAGCAGCTGTGGTTCATGCACTAAAGATCTGGAGGCACTATCTTTATGGTGTCAGATTTGAGGTGTTTACCGACCACAAGAGCTTGAGGTATCTTTTCTCCCAAAAGGAATTAAACCTGAGGCAGAGAAGATGGATTGAGTTCTTGAAGGACTATGACTTCGACCTTCAGTATCATCCTGGAAAGGCGAACGTCGTAGCGGATGCTCTTAGTAGGAAGAGGTCTTCGCTCCAGCAGGATTGGAAGATGTTGGAGGATGCAGCGTGCTCTATGACCGAGTTAGAGCCATCGTTGTGTCAGGCTTTTGTAGCTCAGCTATCCCTTAGATCCTCAGTCTTGGATGAGGTGATTGAGCAGCAGAAAGCCGATCCTAGATTGTTAGAGTTAGTGGGTAAGGCGGGCATTGCTCGTGATGAGGACGGTGTGATTAGATTTCAGCACCGCGTTTGTGTCCCCGATGTAGTAGATGTCCGTGAGCATGTGTTAGCGGAGGCTCATAGATCGCGATTCTCTATTCATCCGGGTAACACTAAGATGTATCAAGACCTGAAGAGATCATTTTGGTGGTCCGGCATGAAGAAGGATGTTGCGGATTATGTGTCTAGATGTCTAGTATGTCAGCAGGTGAAAGCCGAGCGGCAGCGACCATCCGGCCTTATGCAGAGGATGGATATCCCCGTATGGAAGTGGGAAGCTGTCACTATGGATTTCGTATCGGGTTTGCCTCGATCTAGAAGGGGCAATGACTCGATTTGGGTAGTTGTAGATAGATTCTCGAAGACTGCTCATTTCTTGCCTATGAAGAAGAAGCAGTCAGTAGAGAGCTTAGCTAGATTGTATGTTAGCGGTATCGTTAGATTGCATGGTGTGCCGAAGTCGATCATTTCGGATCGAGATCCGAGATTTACTTCGAGATTGTGGAAGGGTCTTCAGGATGCGTTAGGTTCGGAGCTTAAGCTCAGTTCGGCGTTTCATCCCCAGACCGATGGACAGTCCGAGAGGACTATCCAGACGCTCGAGGACATGTTGAGAGCGTGTGTTCTGGATTGGAAGGATGATTGGGAGCGTCATTTACCTCTTGTGGAGTTCGCATACAACAACAGCTTTCATGCTAGTATTGGAATGGCTCCATTCGAGGCGTTGTATGGTAGGCCCTGCAGATCTCCTTTATGTTGGGAGGAGACTGGTGATAGGCAGTTGATCGGACCGGAGTTGGTTCAGGAAACTTCGGATAAGATTCAGCTTATCAGGAAAAGGCTTGTTGCGGCACAGGATAGGCAGAAGAGTTATGCCGACAACAGGAGAAAGGATTTGGAGTTCGAGGTTGGCGATCATGTCTTCTTGAAGATATCGCCTACTCGTGGAGTTGTCAGATTTGGCAGGCATAGCAAGCTAAGCCCTAGGTTCATTGGCCCATATGAGATTCTCAGACGTTTGGGCAACGTGGCGTACGAGCTAGCTTTACCCCCAGCTTTGGCTAGCGTTCACCCGGTATTCCACGTATCTATGCTCAGGAAGTATGTCCGAGATCCGTCTCATGTGATTAGTCATGAGCCAGTGGAGATCCAGCCAGATCTTTCGTATGTCGAGCAGCCAGTAGCCATTCTTGACCGGAAGGTTCAGCATCTCCGGAACAAGAGTATCGCGTCGGTGAAAGTTCTATGGCGGAACTTCTCACGTGAGGAGGCTACGTGGGAGCTTGAGGATGCGATGAAGAAGAAGTATCCCCTTTTGTTTGAGTAGTGTCGTTCTAACTTCGAGGACGAAGTTTTCTTTAAGGGGGAGAGGGTGTAAGACCCTCGAATTTCCGTCGTATTTTTCGTATTTATGTGTGTATATTGTGTTGAGTATGTATGTACGTATTTACGTGGATATTAAAATAGTATAAATACGTGTACATGTGTTTATATTAAACGTAAATAATGTATGTATTGCATGATGATAGTGTGAATATAATACCATGTACATATTGCATGTATAGAAGCTTGGTATGCATGGTTCTGCATAAATTAGGGTTCTGGCCGAAGGCCCTATTGGCGTCAATCCCCAGGCCGTTGAGGTGGTGTTAGCGTCCAGCCCTGGACGCCAACCCTAATTCCGGCGTCCAGCGATCTGGACGCCAACTTCTCTGGCCTGCATGCGCAGCAGAGCTGCTGTCTTCTGAAACAAGGCATGGCAACCATTGGGGGATGTCCCCCAACGGCTCTAAGGCTGTCTAATCGGCATGGTGAGTGGGTGAGGGCCTCTCCTACATGCTGAACCCGAAATGGCCTCTCCCCACTTCTCACTTTCACCCTTGCAAGAGGAGAGAAGAGGAGAGAAAACCCTAGAGCATTCTGTGAGAAAAACCCCTTTAGAACCCTCAAATCCGACCCCTTGAAGCTGGATTTGGAGATCTTCTGCATCAAGGAGGAGCTGAAGCATAGGGGAAGGCTTCCCCATCATCCCCTCGGCGTGGAGATCAACCAGGAACCCGGAGGAAGGCGATCTAGAGGAAGGTTCTGCAACTTCTTGGGACTGCCCAAGGAGGTCTTCACCAAGCCTCTAAATCCCTTAGAAGAAATTTTGAAAGGCAAGTGACCTATCTATGGTGTCCCCGTATGAGTCTAGGAGGTTTTTATGATTTTTGTGAAATTTTCCTCGAGTCCTAGACCCTCCATTTCACCCAATTTCAGAGCTCGGGTCTGTGTTTCTGCACAGACCTGAGTAAACGGCAAGGTCCCTGGACGCCCAGTTCTTCCTTGGCGTCCATCGACCATGCCGCTGACTCTGAGTCAGCGGCCAGAGACCGCCGTCTAGTTCTTCAGGACAGAACAGTGAGCTGTTCTGTCCCTCTTATACGTTAATTTCGTTATGATTTCCGTGATGAGGATATATGGTATTCCTATAAGCTATGTATATTGTGCATTGTGGTTGTGAATGAATGTGGTGTGATGGTGAATGTGGAAAAATGGTGTCTTTAATCTTGTGAGCATGACTTGTAGATAATTTTGCAAACCCATGTTCCATGACTACAGTGAGTTGAATGCCTTGATTTCGGTCTAATCATGAAGATTGTGGGTCAGCATGTGTGTTTGCAAATTTAGGAAACTTATCCATGATTGTGCAATTTGTTAATAGTTTCGGTTCGATAGAATAGAAGTATGTAAAAATGATTCGTAGTGTTAAATCCATAGATGTATGAATTAGGGAAATGTTGTACTCTAATTTCATGCATATGTTGGTAGCTTATGGCTAAACAGCAAGTGGTAAATTGCATGATGTGTAAATTCCATGTTAACGTAAATTGTGAATAATGTGCTAATTAGGTGTTTGATTTTCTGTAAATCCTATTTAGCTCAGAAAAATCTGAAAAATTGAGGGTATGATTTTGAACCCGAAAACAGCATGTGGTTAAAATTTCAGGTTAATTGGAACAGTAAATAAAAAGTTATGTGTTTTCATGTGAATTATGAATAATTCGTACATATGATCGAAACGTGATTAGATTTTGTTTAAACCCAGCATGATTGGTGTGTTTACTATGTGTTGAATCTTGAAAACTCTGTAGTACCATGTTAGGAAAACAGAGGTGTTCATGTGAGTAAGAAAGTGTGAATGAAATGAAGAGTGTCAAGTGTAAAACCATGTGTAAAACGGTAAATGTGTAAAAGTGTAAACTGTGCCAATGTGATACTGCTTCCGAGAAGGCAGTGGAGCCGTATCAGGGAAAAGTCCCCCTGAGAAAGTTCATTGTGTTAAGTGACCCTAAGGGCATTAGGGGGAAATCCTGGAGGTGGACAAGTACCACTGGTTAGGGTGGAGACTTGTTCTCCCGGTCTGCGCAGTCCAAGAGTCGCCATTGTATTGCCTAGATGGCGTCTATGTGATGTGATGTGTTTGTGTCCTTCTTTGGTGGTTTGGACTATGTGTCACGGCACTAAAATATGTGTAAAGTGTAATGTGTAAAGTGTATGTGACCATGTGTAAATGTGTAAGTGATATGTGAATGTGTATGTGTAAAGTGTAAACATGTGAAAGAGGAACCTAGTGTAAAGAAAAATGTGAAATCTTAGATATGTAAATGTGTTATAGAAACCATGTGAAACTAAATCTGAAACCAAGTGAATTCAGAAAATGCATGTTATTATTCTCATGTTTATGTGTGCAAAAGTGTTTAGAATCCATGTTAGGAACAACAAATGAGTATGTGAGTAAAATGGCATGATGGATTGTTCATGTGTTATGTTTAAGCAACGTTGTAGCTTTCATGTGTAGGTTATAGTCATTGGACCATGTGAATCAGCAACCTAAAGCATGATAAAAAGTTATGTATGTACTTAAGAACATGTGGAATCCATGCTAATTATGTTCCCCGTTCATGTATGTAAATTGTTCATGTCAATAGCTCTCACGTTTGATTAAAGTCTCATGAGTGAATTGAATAGAGACCATGTGATAGGTGAATGTTATTTTTGAAATCTGAAAGCATGCGTTATGTATAAAATTGTAGAACCTTCATGATAGGTTGAAAACTTAAATGGACTAGCATGCTATGTGTTAAAGTGTAATGTGCGTGTAGAAACCACTAGGACTTGTACGTGTATATCATGCATAGTGTTACTTGCTGAGTCCCTGGACTCACTCCTTGCTTCGGCGTACAGGTATAGTTGGTGACACAGTACCCTCGGAGGAGGCAGCGGAGACGGACTCCGAGCGTGGAGACTAGCCAGTTTTTGAGATCTTGTGATTGTGTACTTCTTAGTATGTACTTGGACATTGTATTAGAATTATCATTAAAAGAATGTAATATGTGGACATTTGTATTCTATTTCAGCAAATTAAATCATGTGAATTTTAGTTCCTTTTTGCAAATTGTAAACTGCATGTATGTTTAATGTGGATGATGAATGAATGGAGATAGTTCTCTTTTACTTCCGCTACTCTGTTATATATTCGCGTGTATCTCAGCTGTTTGTATCGTTGGGTAAATGTCCCACTGTGGCTGGCACTCGCTATACCGACGTGGGTTGGTATAACCGTACCGGTATAATGAGGGCCGACGTGGGTCTGGTATAACCGTACCGATATA